>JARQOC010002838.1:0-21349 GCA_033576535.1 Allobates femoralis | reverse complement strand
CTATATATCACATCAATAATTGCATAAAAAGAAAAAAAGATAGCGGCACTCATCGGGCGTGTTTCAAAGGTGCTTTATTCGGGTACCCTCATTCCAGGGTCCCACTCAGGGACATTGAGGTCCGTGGAAGGGGTAGGAGCCCCGAAATGGAGATCCGTCATCTCTGCTGTCTCTGCACCCCCTCCCTCCTGAGTGGGACCCTGGAATGAGGGTACCGAATAAAGCACCTTTGAAACACGCCCGGTGAGTGCCGCTATCTTTTTTATTTTTATGCAAATATATAAATAATTCTAACAAAAAGGGGAACGATAAATATATTTATACAAATGTACAACAATCATCTTTACAAATCAAGATATAAATAAGTGACATCAGAGATAAGTGACAATGAAAGCAGAAACCTTCTGGACCAGGGTCCCCTGCACTTTAGTTGTGAAAATTGTTGAAAAATCTAATTTCTGTATTTATGATAAAATTATTTCCTTGTTGAATACATTGGAGAACACAAGCACGGGTATATATCCTCTGCAACTCAAGGTCATTCAATCTTGTAGCCATGATACTGGTGTCAGGGAGTTTGTGTCCACGTGAGCCGTCCAGATAGCACTGAAAGAAAGAAAAAGAAAAAAGTCAGATCAGAGGGGACCTAGGTGGACCCCGTACTACGGATAACATTTCCTAGGATGGTGCAAAAATTTAAATGCCAAAGCCCTACAAAAAGCCATACAGAAGCGATAAAGTATAGAAAGGGGAGAGGGAGGGGTAGAAGTGGTAGGAGTAGAAGAAGGCAAGAAAGGGAGGAGCAGAAGGAAGTAGAAAGATGAATAGTACCGTGTTTCCCTGAAAATAAGACATAGTAGGGGGCTTGCAGAACTGCTAAATATAGGGACTCCATGAAAATAAGACCTAGCAAAGTTTAATATTGTTTTAAGCATACAGGGTATGCAGGTGTGATTATACTGTATTTAATGTAACCCGCCCGTGGTGACCACCGCTGTATTTATTCTGGCGCCACACTGAGCTCTCCACTGACCAGATGGCAGCAGCTAATATTGTCGCATGACCTTACATGCGCGCTTCTGATTGGTCGGCGGTTTACTGTACATCTACGGCAGCTGAACCAGAGAGCTCAGAGCGGTGGCGGAATATGGTAACAAACACGGACCAGAGCTCCATAGAGAAAAGGTGTGTGTGTTTTTTTTTTTTTTCCAGGAACCGTAATGGGGATATGGGGATCATAAAGCTAAATTACTCACCGGTAATGTTTTTTTTACTGAAGCCATGACAGCATCACCTGAGAGAGGTTCTACCCATCCAGGACAGGAAACCCCTGAAATAAAATGGGCAGTACCCCCTCTCTGCCTCAGTTGGTTACAGAGTATGGAGAGGACTACCAAAAAGCAGGAAAAAAAAGTTCTCTACACCTTACCATACAATCTGGTGGAACTGGCTTACTGCTGCTCATGAGGGTGTTCACCAGATTCATTGCGAACCCTCGCCTCCTTAGTAGCGCCTGCTCGAATTCCAGGCTGTCAGCCGAAGATTCGAGACTTAAGAATGGTAAATCAGGCCTTGTGACAGAAGTGTCAGACAGTCTGGCAGGATTCAGGGATCTGTCACTGACATCTTGGAAACCTAATAAAACCAAGCCCTCTTCGGCCAAAAGGGCGCCATCAGGATGACCCTGGTCTGATCTTCCTGGAATCTTCCACAGGACAGCTGGAATAATTACCAGTGGAGGCAAAGCACAGAGCAGGCCAGAGCTCCATGGTATCTGTAGTGCATCTACCGCATAGGGCGTGTCTCTGGGATCTACAGTCATGGCCAAAAGTTTTTAGATTGACACCAAAATGATATTTTCACATGATCTGCTGCCCTCTGGTTTTTATTTGTGTTTGTCTGATGTTTATATCACATACAGAAATATAATTTCAATCATATTATGAGTACCAAAAGGTTATATTGACAGAATGAGTTAATGCAGCAAGTCAATATTTGCAGCGTTGACCCTTCTTCTTCAGGACTCTGCAATTCTCCCTGGCTGCTCTCAATCAACTTCTGGACCAAATCCTGACTGATAGCCGTCCATTCTTGCATAATCAATGTTTGCATTTTGGCAGAATTTGTTGGTTTTTGTTTGTCCACCCGTCTCTTGATGATTGACCACAAGTTCTCAATGGGATTAAGATCTGTGGAGTTTCCAGGCCATGGACCCAAAATCTCTATGTTTTGTTCCCTGAGCCATTTAGTTATCACCTTTGCTTTATGGCAAGGTGCTCCATCATGCTGGAAAAGGCATTGTTGGGCGCCAAACTGCTCTTGGACGGTTGGGAGAAGTTGCTCTTGGAGGACATTCTGGTACCATTCTTTATTCATGGCTGTGCTTTTAGGCAAGACTGAGTGAGCTGATTCCCTTGGCTGAGAAGTAACCCCACACATGAATGGTTTCAGGATGCTTTACAGTTGGCATGAGACAAGACTGGTGGTAGCGCTCACCTCTTCTTCTCAGAATAAGCTGTTTTCCAGATGTCCCAAACAATCGAAAAGGGGATTCATCAGAGAAAATGACTTTACCCCAGTCCTCAGCAGTCCACTCCCTGTACCTTTGCCCCAGTCCTCAGCAGTCCACTCCCTGGACCTTTCCCCAGTCCTCAGCAGTCCACTCCCTGGACCTTTCCCCCAGTCCTCAGCAGTCCACTCCCTGTACCTTTCCCCCAGTCCTCAGCAGTCCACTCCCTGTACCTTTCCCCCAGTCCTCAGTAGTCCACTCCCTGTACCTTTCCCCAGTCCTCAGCAGTGAGTGCAGGGAGTGCCCTGTACCTTTTGCAGAATATCAGTCGGTCCCTGATGTTTTTTCTGGAGAGAAGTGGCTTCTTTGCTGCCCTCCTTGAAACCAGGCCTTGCTCAAAGAGTCTCCGCCTCACAGTGCGTGCAGAAGCACTCACACCAGCCTGCTGCCATTCCTTGTAAGCTCGACACTGCTGGTAGTCCGATCCCGCAGCTGAAACAGTTTTAAGATCCGGTCCTGGCACTTGCTGGTCTTTCTTGGGCGCCTGGAGCCTTTTTGACAACAATGGAAGCTCTCTCCTTGAAGTTCTTGAAGATGCAATAGATTGTTGACTGAGGTGCAATCTTTCTAGCTGCGATACTCTTCCCTGTTAGGCCATTTTTGTGCAGTGTAATGATGGCTGCACGTGTTTCTTTAGAGATAACCATGGTTAACTGAAGAGAAACAATGATACCAAGCACCAGCCTCCTTTTAAAGAGTCCAGTGGTGTCATTCTTACTTAATCATGACTGATTGTTCGTCAGTCCTGTCCTCATCAAACACCACACCTGTGTTAATGGAACAATCACTAAAACGATGTTAGCTGCTCCTTTTAAGGCAGGACTGCAATGATGCTGAAATGTGTTTTGGGGGTTAAAGTTCATTTTCTAGGCAAATATTGACTTGGCAAGTAATTGCTGTTAAGCTGATCACTCTTTATGACATTCTGGAGTATATGCAAATTGCCATTGGAAAAACTGAAGAAGTAGACTCTGTTAAAATTAATATTTGTATCATTCTCAAAACTTTTGGCCATGACTGTAGAGCAGAATTGGGCTGTCTGTTCTTGCAAGTTGAGAAAAGGTCTATCACCGGAACACCCCACCTACCTGATATCTGTCAGAACACTATTGGGTCTAGCCTCCATTCCCTTTCTGTGTGCGACTCAGAAAGTCTGCCTGGTAGTTTAGATCCCCCTTGATGTGGAGGGCAGATAGGAATATGCCATGAGCCTGAACTATCAGGAGAGGAAGAAAACCCCTCTATGGCTTTTCTTATGGCCTACAACTTCCTGAGGTTGGAGAACATGTGGGAGTGGTCTGGATCCCACCACCCCTATAACACATGTTCTCGGACATGAGCTCCCCAACCCACTGAGCTCAGGTCTGTTGTAATTATGTCTGACAATGGAAAAGTACAAAGAATGCCAGCAGAAAGAGGATTCCAATGAAGCCAATGAGGGGAGGGGGCGAGAGAGCGAGCGAGCGAGGGCGGGGGGAGGGGGCGAAAGAGCGAGGGGGGGGGGCGAGAGAGCGAGGGCGGGGGGGGGGGGGGGGGGGGGGGGGGGGGCGGAGAGAGCGAGGGCGGGGGAGGGGCGAGAGGGCGGGGGAGGGGCGAGAGAGCGGGGGCGGGGGAGGGGCGAGAGAGCGAGGGCGGGGAGGGGCGAGGGGCGAGGAGCGGGGGGGAGGGGGAGGGGCGAGAGAGCGAGGGCGGGGGAGGGGCGAGAGAGCGAGGGCGGGGGAGGGGCGAGAGAGCGAGGGCGGGGGGAGGGGCGAGAGAGCGAGGGCGGGGGAGGGGCGAGAGAGCGAGGGCGGGGGAGGGGCGAGAGAGCGAGGGCGGGGGAGGGGCGAGAGAGCGAGGGCGGGGGAGGGGCGAGAGAGCGAGGGCGGGGCGAGGAGAGCGAGGGCGGGGCGAGAGAGCGAGGGCGGGGGAGGGGCGAGAGAGAGCGAGGGCGGGGGAGGGGCGAGAGAGCGAGGGCGGGGGAGGGGCGAGAGAGCGAGGGCGGGGGAGGGGCGAGAGAGCGAGGGCGGGGGGGGGCGAGAGAGCGAGGGAGGGGGGGGCGAGGAGAGCGAGGGAGGGGGGGCGAGGAGAGCGAGGGAGGGGGGGCGAGAGCGAGGGAGGGGGGGCGAGAGAGCGAGGGCGGGGGGGGGCGAGGAGAGCGAGGGCGGGGGGGGGCGAGAGAGCGAGGGCGGGGGGGGCGAGAGAGCGAGGGCGGGGGGGGCGAGAGAGCGAGGGGGGGGGGGGGAGGCGAGAGGAGGAGCGAGGGCGGGGGGGGCGAGAGAGCGAGCGAGGGCGGGGGGGGGCGAGAGAGCGAGGGGCGGGGGGGGGGGCGAGAGGGGGGGGGGGGGCGGAGAGGGCGGGGGGGGCGAAGAGAGCGAGCGAGGGGCGGGGGGGGCGGAGAGAGCGAGCGAGGGCGGGGGGGGGGGCGAGAGGAGCGAGGGGGGGGCGAGAGAAGCGAGCGAGGGCGGGGGGGGGGGGGGGCGAGAGAGCGAGCGAGGGCGGGGGGGGGGGGGGGGGCGAGAGAGCGAGCGAGGGCGGGGGGGGGGGGGCGAGGGAGAGCGAGCGAGGGCGGGGGGGGGGGGGGGGCGAGAGAGCGAGCGAGGGCGGGGGGGGGGGGGGGGGGCGAGAGAGCGAGGGAGGGGGGGGGGGGCGAGAGAGCGAGGGAGGGGGGGGGGCGGAGAGAGCGAGGGCGGGGGGGGGGGGGGGGCAGGAGAGCGAGGGCGGGGGGGGGGGCGAGAGAGGCGAGCGAGGGGGGGGGGGGGGCGGGAGAGAGCGAGCGAGCGAGGGCGGGGGGGGCGAGAGAGGAGCGAGCGAGGGGGCGGGGGGGGGCGAGAGAGCGAGCGAGGGGCGGGCGAGAGAGGAGAGCGAGCGAGGGCGGGGGGGGCGGAGGAGAGGCGAGCGAGGGCGGGGCGAGAGAGCGAGCGAGGGCGGGGGGGGGTGCGAGGAGAGCGAGCGGAGGGCGGGGCGAGGAGACAGGGAGGCGAGAGGGCGGGGGGGGTGCGAGGAGAGCGAGCGAGGGCGGGGGGGGTGCGAGGAGAGCGAGCGAGGGCGGGGGGGGGGGGGGAGAGAGCGAGCGAGGGCGGGGGGGGGGGGCGGAGAGGAGCGAGCGGGGGGGGGGGGGGCGCGAGAGAGCGAGCGAGGGCGGGGGGATTATGCTCATCTGTGCGAGATTAACATGATCCCGCAGTGTCACCTCTTCAGCAGCCTCACATGCACTGTACAGACAGCAGCACTGCACTTGGAGAGATGAGCAGTGATGAAATGTCTCCACCGGGAGGAAAATCCATAATACCTAGAACAGAAAATAATAAAGGAAACAAGAATCACAATGAAGAGGCTATACGTCTCCTACCTGACGTCTATGGACACTAGCCCCACGCAGCCCCCCTGGATGCTCCTGTATACACCCCACGCAGCCCCCTGGATGCTCCTGTATACACCCCACGCAGCCCCTTGGATGTCTCTGTATACACCCACATCACACGCAGCCCCCTGGATGCCCTGTATACACCCCACGCAGCCCCCCCCCCTGTATACACCCCACACCACACGGCAGCCCCCCGGATGCCCCTGTATACACCCCACACGCAGGGCCCCCCCCCTGGATGCCCTGCATACACCCCACACCACACGCAGCCCCCCTGGATGCCCTGCATACACCCCACACCACACGCAGCCCTCCCTGGATGCCCCTGCATACACCCCACACAGCCCCCCCGGATGCCCCTGTATACACCCCACACCACACGCAGCCCCCCCGTATGCCCCTGTATACACCCCACACGCAGCCCCCCGCCCCCCGGATGCCCCTGCATACACCCCACACCACACGCAGCCCTCCGGATGCCCCTGCATACACCCCACACAGCCCCCCGGATGCCCCTGCATACACCCCACACCACACGCAGCCCCCCTTCGATGCCCCTGCATACACACCACACCACACGCAGCCCCCCTTCGATGCCCCTGCATACACACCACACCACATGCAGCCCCCCCTGGACGCCCCTGTATACACCACACGCAGCCCCCCCTGGACGCCCCTGTATACACCACACGCAGCCCCCCTGGACGCCCCTGTATACACCACACGCAGCCCCCCCTGGACGCCCTGTATACACCACACGCAGCCCCCCTGGACGCCCCTGTATACACGACAAACAGCCCCCCCTGGACGCCCTGTATACACCACACGCAGCCCCCCTGGACGCCCCTGTATACACGACAAACAGCCCCCCCTGGACGCCCCTGTATACACGACACACAGCCCCCCTGGACGCCCCTGTATACACGACACACAGCCCCCCTGGACGCCCCTGTATACACGACACACAGCCCCCCTGGACGCCCCTGTATACACGACACACAGCCCCCCCCTGGACGCCCCTGTATACACGACACACAGCCCCCCCTGGACGCCCCTGTATACACGACACACAGCCCCCCTGGACGCCCCTGTATACACGACACACAGCCCCCCCTGGACGCCCCTGTATACACGACACACAGCCCCCCCTGGACGCCCCTGTATACACGACACACAGCCCCCCCTGGACGCCCCTGTATACACGACACACAGCCCCCCCTGGACGCCCCTGTATACACGACACACAGCCTCCTGGATTTCTTCTCCCACCTCAGTCCTCTCCAGATCAGCACAGCGCTGCTCTCCTTCCCCTCAGCAGAGTCCCGGGCACAGGCTCAGGATCAGGAGCTCAGCACAGCCCGCCCACACAACACACACTGAGTCTGACTGACTGAGCACGCTCACGCTGCAATAGCTTCCATTGGACGGAGGAGGCCACGCCCATTCCAGTGACATCATGATTTCATGAAATCACTCCGCCCCCTCCAAAATTCAACTCTCGGCTCCGCTCCGTACACCTCGTACACACTCGGCTCCGCTCCGTACACCTCGTACACACTCGGCTCCGCTCCGTACACCTCGTACACACTCGGCTGATCATGTGACCCCTGACTCCTCCCCCATGTGACATCATCACAGGTCCTGTACACACAGCGGCCATATATCTGCTGTGCGGCATTAGTCAGTACTGAGCTCAGTATCTGCAGAGCTGAACCTGCGGGAGAAACCGGAGCTCATCTTCCCCCATTCAGGTCTCTACAATATCGGATCCTCTCACATCTTCTATAGAAGAGAATTCTCCTGATTGACCATCAAGGATGGATCTGGACAGGGACAAGATGGCGGAGAGGATCTTACCCCTCACCCTAGAGATCCTCTTCCTTGTTACTGGAGAGGTGAGAGATTATTATTATTATTATTATTATTATATTATTATTATTATTATTATTTATAGAGCCCCATTGATTCCATGGTGCTGTACATGATAAAGGGTTACATACAAACAAGTTATAAATACAATGAACAAACAGTGATAGACTGATACAGAGGGGACAGGACCCTGCCATTGTGGGCTTACACTCTACAGGGCAATGGGGGAGAGAGACAGTAGGCTGGGTCTGCTCGGGTGGTGGTAGAGTGCCGGGTCCATTAGCGGTGAGGCGGCACTGTGGTCATTGCAGGCTGTTCTGAAGAGATGGGTTTTCAGGTTCCACTTGACAGCTCCAGGTGTAGGGGACAGTCGAACATGGGGTGCAGATTTCCAGAAAATGGGGGATGCTCAGGCAAAGTCAAGTGTGGAGGAGAGGAGGAGGTCTTGGGAGGATCAAAGATTACAAGTTGGATGATATCGGGAGATTAGTTCAGATATATATGAGGGGGACAGATTGTGGACGGCTTTGTAAGTTAATGTTAGCAGTTTGAATTGAATATGCTGGGGGATTGGGAGCCAGTGGAGGGATTTGCAGAGGGGAGAAGTGGAGGAATAGAGAGGAGAGAGGTGGATTAGTCGGGCAGCAGAGATAAGGACAGATTGGAGAAGTGCAAGAGTGTTAGCAGGGAGGCCACAGAGGAGGAGGTTGCAGTAGTCGAGACGGGAGATGATGAGGGCATGCACTAGTAGTTTAGTAGATTGAGAGTTGAGGAAGGGACGGATTCTGGAAATATTTTTGAGGTGGAGGCGGCAGGAGGTGACGAGAGCTTGGATGTGCGGTGTGAAGGACAAGGCAGAGTCAAGGGTTACTCCGAGGCAGCGGACTTCAGGTACAGGGCAGAGTGTGATGTCATTTATTGTGATAGATCAGGTAAGAGAGGTGTGTGAGGAGGGGGAAAGAGGATGAGTTCGGTTTTGTCTACGTTTAGTTTAAGGAAACGAGAAGAGAAGAAGGAGGATATGGCTGATAGACACTCCGGGATTCTGGACAGCAGAGAGGTAGATCTGAGGTCATCAGCGTACAGGTGATACTGGAAGCCATGGGACTGTATGAGTTGTCCTAGGTCAAGGGTATAGATTGAAAAAAGGAGGGGTCCCAGGACAGAACCTTGAGGGACCCCAACACAGAGGGGATGGAAGTGGGAGACACTAAATGTGCGGTTGGAAAGGTAGGAGGAAATCCAGGAGAGGGCAAGGTCAGTGATGATGCACCCCAGGCTATGGGGTACTCGGGAATCAGGCCGGTGGCGGTCCCTTGGGAATCACAGTAGTCATGACCCAGTCCCTTGGCCTGGGATCAGTCCAAAAAGGGGGTATTTACAGTGGATTTGTCGTGACGCTACCCAGGGTATGTAGTTAGTAGAACCACCGCTGCCGTATTCTGCTGGGGACGGTGACTTGGGGCAGCGTGGATGGAAAGCCCTCCTTGGGTAGGGCTGGAGGGTCCCCAGAGCCGGAGGGACGGTTTGGATGGGGTGAAGGATGATGATTCACACAGTCACCTACCTTGCTGCAGCTTCTCTAGTCAGTGCTGGCTGTCCTGGTGCTGGATGTGGTACACTTAGGGCCACGTCACTCACGTCAATATCACTGCCGACATTAATTGCTGATTGCTGGAGAGCTGTCACACAGGTAGACTCACCAGCAATCAGTACTAGCGAGAACGCCGCGCGGTGCTTAGTTACCCGCTGTTTACCATGGATACCAGCTCTCAGCGCTTGCTGAGAGGCGCTGGGAGCTGGCTGATCACGCGTCTCCCGGTGTCACACGCAGCGATGCTGTGTGTCCACCGGGCGACCATCACCAGGTTTTCGGACCTGTCCAAAAACCTGGCGACCATCAACCAGCAGTTTATCGCTGCTTGAGTCACCATGTCACACAAGTCAATATTGCTGCAAAGTCACGTGCAGCAGAGACATTGACAGCGATATTGACGCGTGTGACGGCCCCTTTACTCTGCTGCTGCAGCTCCTCCAGCCAGTGTGTGAGAAAAGCAGTCTCCAGCTGTGCAGGTGGGATTCAGTTGCTGGGCACAGGACAATAGACGTAATTAACACACACAGACTCCTGATAGCCGTTTCTCAGTCTGTTTACTGGAGTTGTTAGGCTGCCTTCACATTTGCATTCCCCTCCGCAGTGTTCTGCGGAGGGGTCCGCAATGTGACCGCAGCACCGCAAGCACCTATCTTTGTAATGGGAGCGCACGGTGCTGCGCATGACCAGCACCCATTCACTGCCATATGTGATCTGTGCGCAGGCGGATGCCTGCGCACAAATCACCCAGTCTCGTCCGCACCAGAAATGCTACATGTTGCGTTCGTGGTGCGGACGAGACTGGGTGATTTGTGCGCAGGCATCCGCCTGCGCACAGATCACATATGCCAGTGAATGGGTGCGCATGGTCATGCGCAGCACCGTGCGCTCCCATTATAAAGATAGGGGCTTGGTGTGCTGCGGTCACATTGCGGATCCCTCTGCAGAACGCTGTGGAGGGGAACGCGAATGTGAAGGCAGCCTAACTTGTACTCCCTCACCACCCGGTATACTCCATGCTTCTGATGTGAGGGTGTAGAACTGGTACCTACATGTAATTTCTGGCACCAATCCTCCAGTTTCCCTCTGAGCCATTACAATCTGCCTGACTTGACCGGTTCAATGGTTCAACTGTGGTGATAGTGTTATCCACAGTGTACAACTTAGCCATGGTCGCATACTTTGGTAGGGTCATATCATCCTCTCCGCAATTTAGAAGGCGCATTGGCACTCTCCCTTGTGTACCTCAACTACTTCTCTGGCCAGCAGTACAGTGGGCCTACTGACTGAGTACACGGGTTGTACCAGGGCTTAATAGTCTCACCCTCTCATGCCTATTGCGGCTCTACACCAGACCATCATTTCAGTTTTGGGAGGTATTACAATGGGTATTGGATCACTTACCCTCGCACTGCCAATCTCTCCACCTGACAACTCTACCTGCTGCTTCATCATCAGAGCCTTTATATTCTTCTGCAGGACTCACTGTTGCCCGGAACTGGCAGTACCACCCATGCACTGTAAAACACCAATAATTTCTGCAAGACAATGTTCCATCACATTCATGCCTATCGAAATAGTCATGCTCATGCCGGTCAACATCAACAATTATTATACCCAGATCTTTTAATTCAACCTTCCCAATTTTAATGGTTATGTCCTTAAACCCAATCTGTGGTACTAGTTTACCATTAATGTAATGTCTGAATCAGCCCAGTACTGCTTAAAAAGGATATAAGGTATGGAGGAGATCTGAGCCGGTGTCCACCAAAGCATTCATGGGGATCCCATCCAGCACGACAGGGATTGTTGGCGGCCTCCCACATACCTGTTCCGCCAGCTTGAGGGGCCTTGGGAGTTTATTCCTGAGCAGCGGCCCGCTTCCCCAGGGGATCCTCGTTTAAAGCACACTCCCGGGCAAAATGGCCTGCTTCTGAACAGCGGCGACAAATGGGCTGTCCATCCGGTTGGTAGCGGTCGTTGGGTCGTCCTCTAGTCGCTGGGTATCTCCTAAGTCTCATCCATGGGACATCCTCCTTCCTTGTAGCCACCTTGATCTTCTCCACGGGCTTGGATCCACGCAGCTGTTGTATCACTTTGGCCATGGCAGCTACAGTTATAGTTAGGGCATCGATCTTCCGGTTTAGAGCCTCATTAGTGATGGGCTCCGGGGACTTTGCAGTAGCTCCAGGTATAGCTGATGGGTTTTGCACTGTAGCTGAGCATTGGACAGAGTCTGTATCATGCGGCTCTCCTGCCTGCAGTATGCGGATTGCCCTTTCTTTAAACTCCACATAGTTCAAGTCTGGATTTTGTATTGCCATCATCCGCAGTCGTCCTCTATGAGGAGGGAATAATAGTCCATCCACAAACTGGTCAATTAGCAACTTATCTTCCCCTTGTGCCCAGGCGGGTTCTGCCTGTTTGAGTGCCCTGAGCGCCTCCTGCACATTTAAAGCAAAGTCAGTCACACTCTCTTGTGGTTTCTGCCGACACCCAAATAATCTCATTTTAGCCTGGGCATCCACACTGGTCTCAAAAGTGGCTTTCAACCTGGTCATCACATGCTCTACAGTATCTTTATCGTCATCTGACCAGGACTTCACCTCCCGCTGTGCATGTCCAGTTAACTGTCCCTAAAGCACACTGACACGCTGGCCCTAAGTAAGGGGATATATGCGATAATAACTGTCCAGTTATTCTTTAAAGTCAGTTAAGGTATTGGGCTCACCTGAGCATTGCGGCAGCCACGTTGCGCCCGGAGTGTATGGCATCAGTAATCGGTGACATCGCCTGCCCTCCAGCACGCGGGGGTGCTCCATCCACTTGCAGTACGGGAACCGCTGGCTGCGACATCTTTCTGCCCCCTTAGTTAACGGTGACCCTTCTGGTCTTCTACTTCCGTCGGGGTGTACAAGAATAGTTCCGCTTTGCAGCAAGGTGTCGCGTCCCCGCCGGATGTTGTCAGAGTGCAGGCCGGGCCTCGCTTCGCGCTCTTTGGAGTGTGCCGCCAACGATGACACGCCCCTCTTCTTCCCGCTCGCCGCGCGCTTAACAATGGCGACAGTTCCAAAACATGTATTTTATACAGTTCACGGCACGCAGTATCTGGTTTACCGGGCACGGGATCCTGTTCGTGGACACTAGAAAAACTGATGCACCCCCAGGCTATGGGGTACTCGGTCTCTCGGGAATCACGGTAGTCGTGACCCGGTCCCGTGGCCTGGGATCAGTCCAAAAAGGGGTATATTTACAGGGGATTTGTCGTGACGCCACCCAGGGTATGTAGTTAGTAGAATCACCGCTGCCGTATTCCTGCTGGGGACGGTGACTTGGGGCAGCGTGGATGGAAAGCCCTCCTTGGGTAGAGCTGGAGGGTCCCCAGGGCAGGAGGGACGGTTTGGATGGGGCTTTATGATGGATGATGATTCACACAGTCACCTACTTTGCTGCAGCTTCTCCAGTCAGTGCTGGCTGTCCTGGTGCTGGATGTGGTACACTTAGGGCCACGTCACACACACAGATATCTGTGCAGACATTGTTCGCAGATCTCTGATTACAGTGAAATCATGGACACATTGTTCCATTTTGTGGCTGTGTACAAAGCAGTCTTCAGCTCTGCAGGTGGGATTCTGTTGCTGGGCACAGGACAATAGATCTAATAGCCGTTTCTCAGCCTCAGTTTACCGGAGATAAAGCAGTTGTTACAAGCTGTCCTTGGAGTCTAGAGAGCAGTTCAGGGTATTTCTCACCCGGCCGGGTCATATTGGCTTCCTCACTGTGTTTGCGTAGTGGCCCAGCAGTTGCTTCAGCTAGGCTGCCGGCCCTGTCTCTGTCTGCGTCTACCAGTATCACAGGCAACTCGAGTCCTTCACTTTTCCACCTCACCCGGGGAGTCAGTGTTTTTGGATTCTATATGTTGCTGTATCCCTGGCACTGGGTTGGTGGAGAATCTGGAGTTTCCCACTCTCCGGTGTTGACTGCCGGTGTGTCTGAACCTGCACAGTCTCGGACTCCGGTGGTGTTCCTCTGAGGGAGGGGAAGCACGGGCAATGCAGCCTCCCGCTAGGTTTCTGTCTCTCTCCTCTTTCCTCAGACCCTAGCCCTAGGCCTGGCATTCAGCAATGGACCTTGGGATGAGCCTGGCACAGCTCGTTTACACCCAGGTCTTAGTTTGCACAGAACCTCCTGTCCTCTTCACAGCCCTCCCAAGGAGCTGAACTGCACTGTGTTCTTCACCTAACAATGGTGACACTGTGGCACTGTGACTCTGGGGTGCCACAAGTGATACCAATGGAAGAGAGGATCTGTAATAGGTGGTCGACTGTGTTGAATGAGGAGGACGGAGAACTGTCTGTAGCTTTGGCCATGAGTAAGTCGTTAGTAATTTTGGTCAGGGCAGTTTCAGTGGAGCGGTGGGGGCGGAAGCCAGACTGAAGGTTGTCAAAGCGAGAGATGAGAGGTGGGATGGGAGTACAGCGTGGACATGCTGCTCGAGACATTTCGAGGCAAACAGAAGCAGAAATATGGGCCGGTAGCTGGATGTAGAGGTCGGGTCGAGGGATGGCTTCTATAAGACAGGTGTAATTGTTACGTGTTTGGAAGCGGAAGGAAAGGTACCGGAGGTCAGTGATAGGTTGAAGAGGTGGGTTAGGGCTGGGATGAGTGTGGTGGTGAGGTTGGGGAGGAGGTGGGTTAGCGCTGGGATGAGTGTGGTGGTGAGGTTGGGGAGGAGGTGGGTTAGGGCTGGGATGAGTGTGGTGGTGAGGTTGGGGAGGAGGTGGGTTAGGGCTGGGATGAGTGTGGTGGTGAGGTGGGTTAGGGCTGGGATGAGTGTGGTGGTGAGGTTGGGGAGGAGGTGGGTTAGGGCTGGGATGAGTGTGGTGGTGAGGTTGGGGAGGAGGTGGGTTAGGGCTGGGATGAGTGTGGTGGTGAGGTTGGGGAGGAGGTGGGTTAGGGCTGGGATGAGTGTGGTGGTGAGGTTGGGGAGGAGGTGGGTTAGGGCTGGGATGAGTGTGGTGGTGAGGTTGGGGAGGAGGTGGGTTAGGGCTGGGATGAGTGTGGTGGTGAGGTTGGGGAGGAGGTGGGTTAGGGCTGGGATGAGTGTGGTGGTGAGGTTGGGGAGGAGGTGGGTTAGGGCTGGGATGAGTGTGGTGGTGAGGTTGGGGAGGAGGTGGGTTAGGGCTGGGATGAGTGTGATGGTGAGGTTGGGGAGGAGGTGGGATGGGATGGCGTCCAGTGCTAAGGTGGTGAGGTGTGATCTGGAGAGGAGGTGTGCAAGTTCTCCTTCAGTGATGGAGGGGAGGAGGGTTAGTGGGGGACAAGAGTGATCCGGTATACATGGGGGTTGTGGTGGTTTGGTAGCGAAGACTTGTCTGATCTGGTTGATTTTGTTGGTGAAGTGTGTTGTAAAGTTCTGGAGAGATACGAGAAGTAGGAGGGGGCAGTGGGGACGGAGGAGGGAGTTACATGTGTTGAATAACTGCCTGGGGTTGTGGGACAAAGAGGATATGAGGGTAATGAAGTAGTTCTGTTTAGTGCTGGTGAGAGCTGACTTGAATGTGAGCAGTGCTTGTGTGAATGCTGTGTATCTTCTTGTGAATGTGTTTTATTCCAGCGCCGCTCAACCCTAGCCGCTCGCCGCAGCTTTGTAGTGGAGTCTGTGTGCCAGGGTTGTCTGTTGATTTGTCGTGTTCTGTCATGAATGAGAAGGGCGCAGCTACATTAATAGCTGATGTGAGTGTAGAGTTGTGGAAAGCTGTGGCGTTATCTGTGTCGCGGAGTGAGGATATGGAGGATAGAGGTAAAATGGCGTTGGAGAGTGTGTGAGTGTCAACGTGTGTGAGGTTTCAACGAGGGTGTGCGGGTTGGTGGACATGGGTGGCAGGTGAGGAGGACAAGGATGAGAAGGTAAGTAGATGTGGTCAGAGAGGAGGATAGAGGAGGTTGTGGGGTTAGTTTGGGAGCAGAGGAGGGTGAAGATGAGGTCTAGTGTGTGTCCGTCTGTGGGGGTGGCTGTGGAGGACACTGAGTGAGGCCAAAGGATGAAGCAAGTAACAGGAGTTTGGAGGCTGCTGACTGGTGGGTGTCAAGGGTGATTTTGAAGTCACCCATGATGATGGTGGGAATGTCAGCAGATAGAAAGTGAAGAAGCCAGATGGAGAATTGGTCAAAGAAGGTAGTGGTCGGGCCCGGGGGACGATAAATGACGGCCACTTGGAGGTTGGAAGGAGAGTAGATATGGACAGAGTGCACTTCAAAAGATGAGAGGATGAAGGAGGAGGAGGAGGAATTGGGTTGAAGGTGCAATTGCTAGAGAGGAGAAGACGCACTCCTCCACCATGTTTGTTGCCAGTGCGAGAGATGACAATGTCACATCACATCATTCTTATCTATGGACAGAACCGGAGCGGTGAGGACTAGAGATGGGTGAACTTTGCTCGTACATCGATGATTCGGTTCGTGATCGGAAACCCGAGCAATTTACTTCCAAATCGGTGACCACGGCTTTGTTTGTTAGTGACTTTGTCACCCCTTTGGTTATTATATCCGATGCCCGGCACATTGAACATACTATAATTGGGATTCTGGTGACCCCTTTGTACCCCCAGACTGGTCCTTAATGACCAGAAATTAACTTTGAATGTGTCCCGCGGTATATGGTAATTAGCTGTACATGGTCAGGTGTGATGTGGCTCACTTCAGTCCGAGCCGCCCCAACGCCTGTAATATGCCGTCCCTCCGGTGTATGTATGGAAGCGGTGACGGCATTCGCACCTGCGCACTAGAGCGGTTCACTGTGCTCTATTGCAGCCGCACAAAGTCTCACGAGACTTCACAAATCTCCGGCGCGGCACTCACATCAAAGAGCCGACATTTCAGCTGATGTGATCAGCTGAAATGTCGGGCTAACAGCTCTGATTGGATCCGGGATCCGATCGGCGCTGTTAACCCCTTGGATCCCGCTGTCAATCACTGACAGCAGGATCTAAGGCTGCTGCGGCTGGGAACGCGCTGTTCCCCGCCTACTCCGGAGATCCGATACTATCGCGGGATCTCCGGCGCTCACGTGACAGCCGGGGTCCTGGCTAGACCCCGGAAGCTGTCAGAGCGCAGTTTCCTGTTGTGGTTGGCAGGTGCTGCCAACCACAACAGGTCCGCCATTCTGAGAGATACAGATGAGCTGCAGCTCATCTGTATGTCCCAGAAGTGATCGGACTGCGCAGCAGGGGCCTCTCTATGGGGCAGTGTAAGAATTAGAATGAGTTAGAAAATAAAGTTTTTAAAAACCTGTAAAAAAAAAAATATATATAAAAGTTCAAATCCCCCCCCTTTTCCCCCAGTCACAATAAAAGTATTAAAAAAAGAAAAAAACACACATGTTTGGTATCACCGCGTTCAGAATCGCCCGATCTATCGTCCTATTCAATCCGTTAATGAGAGCCGTGAACTCTGTAACGGAAAAAATGGTCCAAACACCAAAATTCTGTTTTTTTTGGTCGCCGTAACATTGTTATAAAATGCAATAACGGGCGATCAAAACTGCGGATCCCCCAAAAATGGTATCATTAGAAACATCAGCTCAAGATGCAAAAAATAAGCCGTCACCCAGCCCCAGATCCCCAAAAATGAGGACGCTACGGGGCGCAGAACATGGCGCAAAAAGTCTGTTTTTGTTTTTTTTCAAACTTCTGAATTTTTTTCACCACTTAGATAGCAATAAAGGTAACATGTTGGGTGTCTACGAACTCGTACCGACCCGAGGCATCACCCCGTCATGTCGGTTTTACCATATAGTGAACATGGTGACTAAAATTCCCAAAAAACAAATGTGTCATTGCACTTTATTGCAATTTCACTGCATTTAGAATGTTTTTGCAATTTCCCTGTACACTATATGGTAAAATAAATGATTGCAAATGAAAGTACAACTCGTCCTGCAAAAAACAAGCCGCCATATGTCTATATTGACGGAAAATTTAAAAAGTTATGGCTCTTGGAAGCAGGGGAGCAAAAAACAAAAATGAAAACCGAAAAATTCCCTGGTGATGAAGGGGTTAATCTGGGACTCAAGATCCTGGAGCCATTTTATTAACACCCCGGCAGATTTTCTCCTTTCTCGGCCTTCTCTCAGACAATATGAATGATGACACATTCTCTCTTTTCCCCTCATGGTTAGTGGTTGGGTGAAGACATTTATTGTCATCTGCTGTGTTTTCCCTTTATAAATCATAATGACAACCAAAACCATCCAATGCCCCTGATCACGAGTTCCCATCCCCCAGTTCTTAATCCGGTGTGTTGCCCCCTCTACCATCAGTGACATCTTGAAGTGTTTTGTGGTAGTTGTGGATGAGGCTCTTTATTCCTCAGATGGTAAAGCCGCTCATTCTTCTTGGCCTCCAGTTCCTGTAAATTCCTGGGCTTTCTTACATGATCTGCGCTTTGCTTGAGTTCTCCCCAGAGCGGCTCAGTGATATTGAGGTCAGGAGACTGAGAGGCCACTCCAGAACCTTCACTGTGTTCTGCTGTAGACAATGACGGGGCGACTTGGCCTTGTGTTTTGGATCGTTGTCATGTTGGAACGTCCAGGTACGTCCCATGTGCAGCTTCCGAGCTGATGAGGGCAGATTTGCCTCCAGTATTTGCTGATAACGTGCTTTATTCATCTTACCTTCACCTTTGACCAGGTTTTCTGTGCCTTTTGTAGCTCACACATCCCCACATCATCAGTGATCCTCCTCCATGCTTTACAGTAGGAATGGTGTTCCTCCATCATAGGCCTTATTGACTCCTCTCCAAATGTAACGTTTATTGTTGTGGCCAAAAAGTTCTAATTTTGGTCTCATCCCTCCAAATGACCTTGTTCCAGCAGTTTGGAGCTTGTCTCTGTGTTGTTTGGTGTATTGTAGGGGATATACTTTGTGACATTTGCACAGCAATGGCTTTCTTCTGGTGACTTGACGGTGCAGCCCATTTTTCTTTAAGTGTCTCCTTATTGTGCATGGTGAAACAGCCACACCGCTACTTTTTACTGAGTCCTGTTCAGTTCAACAACCTTTTCCCCTAGACCCGTTGACAATTCTTTTGCTTTCCCCATGACTCACAATCCAGAAACATCAGTGGATGGATGAAAGATGCAAGTGTCAGTCTGGATCCCAAAAACTCACTCAGCTTTATGCACATACTGATTACAAGCAAACAGGTCACAGGTGAGGATGTTACCTTTATTAGGCATTCACACTCATTTGTGTCACCTTCTGTGCTTGTTATCAGGCCACAATCACCAGGGGTTGGGAACCTGTGATCAGGGGCATTGGATGTTTTTGGTTGTCATTATGATTTAAAAAGAGAAAACACGATACTTTGATAAATGTCTTAACCCAATCACTAATTATGAGTGAGTGAGTGAGTGAGTCAATGAGTCAATGAGTGAATGAGTGAGTGAATGAGTGAATGAGTGAGTGAGTCAATGAGTGAATGAGTGAGTGAGTGAGTGAATGAGTGAGTGAGTGAATGAGTGAATGAGTGAGTGAATGAGTGAGTGAGTGAATGAGTGAGTGAATGAGTGAGTGAATGAGTGAGTGAATGAGTGAGTGAATGAGTGAGTGAGTGAGTGAATGAGTGAATGAGTGAGTGAGTGAATGAGTGAGTGAATGAGTGAGTGAGTGAATGAATGAGTGAGTGAATGAGTGAGTGAATGAGTGAGTGAGTGAGAAAGAGAATTCATATTGTCTGAAAGAAGGCAGAGAAAGCAAAAAATCTGCCGGGGTATGGAGACTTTTGAGCACAACTGTAACTTTCATCAAGATGAACAAGTCATGGCTACCCAAGGACTTTTCCACCCTTTTGATGCCCCTTTTGGTATCTAGCCATAATTTGTTGAAACGTGGAGACTCTTCTTGTGGTGTCCTTGTTGTGTGTGTTTTTATGCATTTAGCAGGTCGTTCTGAGCACCTTGCCTACACCTGTCACTCACTTCTCTGTTCCTGATCAATGATGAAGCTTGAAATACTAGACTAGGCCTTGTTCCATGAATCCATAATGCACTATAACAATTTTAACTCTGGGGAATAGGCACTTTTCCTGCTGTCTGTCCCTAATATTAGCTGTTTTGGCAGCTTTTGTGCCCTTGTTAAGGTGTATTCTAGGCCTTTGAGTTCCGAAGTTTGGTAAACTGTTCGGCGAACCGAACCTGAACTTCAAAAAGTTTGCTCATCTCTACTGAGGACTCTGGAAATGTCTGGAGACTGGAGATTTATTAATGTGTCTCCTCTCCATAACCAGGATTACACAGTGGTGAAGAAGAGCTGGAGTGATCTGTGCTGTCAGGAGCCTGTACAGTGTGAGGGAAGAGCCCTGAGCCCAATCACGGGGCCTCCACCTCACCCCCTGATACATGAGGACATCAATGAGCAGAAGATCCGAGAACTCACCTACAAGATGATGGAGCTGCTGACTGGAGAGGTGACACTGCTGGGAATGCTGCTGCTGCTGCTGGGACATTATACAGTAACGCTATGAAGGGATGGGGGAATGATGACCGCGCTATCATTGTATGTGTCAGGTTCCTATAAGATGTCAGGACGTCGCCGTCTATTTCTCCATGGAGGAGTGGGAGTATTTAGAAGGACACAGAGATCTGTACAAGGACATGGTCATGATGGAGGATCCCCTCACATCAGCAGGTAATAGACAGGACTAAATCCACACGGCCTATAATGATCTGTATGTAAAGAATGAATTCAGTCCTGTATGTGTCTCCTCCAGGTCTATCCAGTAAGAGGACAACACCAGAGAGATGTCCCCGTCCTCTTCTCCCACAGGACTGTAAAGAAGAAGATCCCGATGTTCCTCCGGATCATCAGGTAGATGGAGAGAAGGTGTGATGAGATCTCCCTATGATGTGTAGACGGCTGTGAAGATCTTGTCTCAGTCTTGTTTTCTCCTCCACTATTAGATGTGTTATACTTGTGTAATGAGAACGGTGGAGATGGCAGATTACAGCTGATCATAGATGGGACTTCTCCATCTGTCTGTGACTTTATAATCTTTGTTTCAGGGTGAAGATCTGCCCCATATTAATCCTCCAGAGACCTATGTGAGGGGTGATGAGCGGAGGACAGAGGAGATCCCTACAGATCACCGCCCAGGTGAGTAGTGGCCTCTATGGTCACTTATTCTCCGGTTGGTACAGTTACATGCTCCATGTTGTCGGTCTTATATCGGGTCCATACTGTTCTGTGTCTTCGCTCTTCTCCGCTGTTCTTGAGGTTATTGTTGGGGTCTCAGGACCTGGACATCATCAATCTGTTGGCAATTAATGAGGATCTTCATAATATATAAATAACACTATGGAGAGGTTGATTCCGGTCTCCTTGTATTGCAGACATATGGGGTATTTGCGCCCGATATGTGAATGTCCCTTCAACCAAAGCTGCATTATTATTATTATCAGGTTCCTCTTTAGCTACTTTTACCCATAAAAAAACAATATTTTACAAAAGCAATTTTTTCTTGCATCAGCATATATTGAGGGCTGTAACTTCATTATTTTTCTATCAAATGGGTCTGTGGAGACACGGGGGTCAGTGGGGGCTCTCCTCTGTGGAGACACTGGGGTCAGTGGGTGCTCTCCTCTGTGGAGACACGGGGGTCAGTGGGTGCTGTCCTCTGTGGAGACACGGGGGTCAGTGGGTGCTCTCCTCTGTGGAGACACTGGGGTCAGTGGGTGCTCTCCTCTGTGGAGACACGGGGGTCAGTGGGTGCTGTCCTCTGTGGAGACACGGGGGTCAGTGGGTGCTCTCCTCTGTGGAGACACGGGGGTCAGTGGGTGCTCTCCTCTGTGGAGACACGGGGGTCAGTGGGTGCTCTCCTCTGTGGAGACACGGGGGTCAGTGGGTGCTCTCCTCTGTGGAGACATGGGGGTCAGTGGGTGCTCTCCTCTGTGGAGACACGGGGGTCAGTGGGG
>JARQOC010002837.1:0-21353 GCA_033576535.1 Allobates femoralis | reverse complement strand
AATGCTAACCACTAGGCCCCAATCATGCAAACCCCTGACCACCATATACAGTACTAACCAGACCCCCATATACGTCTAAACTGAGAAAATATACAGTGAAACCACTGAGCCACCTATACGGCAACCACTACCACAAACTGCTAACCAGCCCCCCATTACAGTCTAACCCTGAGCCACCATATACATAAAACCATGACCCACTTACGTGCAACCACTGACCACCATAAGTGCTAACACGAGCCACCATATACGTCTAACACTAGCCCCCTATACAGTGCTAACCATGAGCCCCCTATACATCAAACCACTGAGCCCCATTACTTCAACCACAAAACCACCAAACGTCTAACCACGACCCCACCATATACAGTCTAACCCGAGCCACCAAAACAGTGCTAACCACTGAGCCACTATACATCAAACCACTGAGCCACATACAGTCTAACCACTGAGCCCATATACAGTGCAAACCCACTGAGCCAACCATATACGTGCTAACATGAGCCACCATTACTGTGCTAACACTGAGTCACCATATACAATGCAAACCCACTGAGCCCCATATACAGTGCTAACCACTGAGCACCATATACAGTGCTAACCATTGAGCCACCATATAAGTGCTAACCATGACCCACCATATCAGTGCTAACCACTGAGCCAATCAATACAGTGCTAACCACTGAAGCCACCATATACTGTGCTAACCATTGAGCCACCATATACATTTGCTAACCACTAGGGGACCATATACAGTGCTAACCATTGAGCCACCATATAAAGTGCTAACCACTGAGCCACCATATACAGTGCTAACCCAAACTGACCCAATCATTACAGTGTAACCACTGACCACCATATACAGTGCTAACCATTGAGCACCATATAAAGTGCTAACCACTGAGCGACCATAAAACTTTTGCTAACCACTGAGCCACCGTACAGTGCTAACCACTGAGCCACCATATACAGTACTAACCACTGAACCACCATATACAGTGCTAACCATTGAGCCACCATATACAGTGCTAAAAAAGGGCCACCATAAAAATGCTCCCCAATGACCCACCATACATTTGGAAACCACTGAGCCATTTTTATAAGTCAACCACAAACCCCACCAAAACGTGTTTAAAAATTGAGCCACCAAAATACATTTCAAACCCAACTGAGCCTCATATAAAATGCTAACCACTACCCACCAAAACAGTAAAAACCCACTGACCCACCAAAAGGTGTAACCATTTGAGCCACCATAACAGTCTAACCCCCTAAACCCCCTTTTTACAGTGCTAACCTTTGAGCCCCCTTATACATTTCAAAACCAACGGACCCCCAATTCATAAATACCAATTTGCTTAACCATGAGCCACCTTTATAAAATGAAAACCACGACCCAATATACAGTGCAAACCCACTGAGCCCCCATATACGTGCTAACCAGGGAGCCCCCATAAAACTTTTTTGGGCATTTTTTTAAACCCCCCCCTAAACCACCTTAACTTTTGCTAAAAATTGAGCCCCATATACTTTGCTAAAAACGAGCCACATATACAATGCTAACCACTAAGCCCCATATAAAATGCAAACCATTGAGCCCCCATATACAGTGCAAACCCAAACTGAGCCCCCATATACAGTGCAAACCCATTGACCCCAACATATACGTGTAAAACTGAGCCCCCATTAAAAAGTGTTAACCATTGACCCCAAAATTACAGTGCTAACCTTTACCCACCATATACAGTGTAACCACTGACCCCACCATTTTTCAGTGTAACCACTGAGCCTCAATATACAGTGCTATTTTTTCCCCCAAACCAATCAGTGCTAACCCTGAGCAAAAAATATACAGTAAAAATTTAAAGGGGGCCCCATTTTAAAATTTGCAAACCCCATTTAAAGCCCCGTCCCGGGGGTAATCACTAAACCCACCATTTTACTTTACTAAACTAAACCCCCACCCCCATTACTCCCCACTAAAAAATTTTTTATATTTTTAAAAACCACTGAGCCACAAATTCAGTGTAACCAGGGACCCATTTTTATACAGTGTTAACCCCGAGCCCCTTTACGTGCTAACCACTGACCCCCCTTTTAAGTACTAACCCTGAACCCCCTTTATACGTGAAAACCATTGAGCCTTTCATATAAAATGTAACCCTGGCCCCCTTACAGTAAAAACCCCACGGGAGCCACCTTTTTTACAGTGCTAACAACTCCCCCAATTTTTTTATACAATGCTAACCACGGGGGCCAAAACCTTTACAGTGCTAACCACTGACCCCCCTTTTCCGTAAAAAACCCAAAAAACCCACCATATCAGAAAAAACCACTGAACCACCATTTACAGTGCTAACATTGAGCCACCATATCAGTGCTAAAAATGACCCATCATATAAAAAAAAAAACCACTGAGCCTTATTTAAAATGCTAACCACGGGCCCCCCCTTATACAGTGCAAACCCCCTGACCCACCATATAAAAGTGCAACCCCCTGAGCCCCCAAACTGTGCAAACCCTTGAGTCACCATATAAAAAAAAACCACAGACCCCCCTTAAAAACAGTGAAAAACAAATTGAGAAAAAAAAATTTATACATTTGAAAATTTTTGAGCCACCATATATTTTTGAAAAACCATGAGCCACCATATCCCGGGGTAAAAAAAACCAGGGGAAAAAACCATATTACAGTACTAACCATGACCCAATATACCATTTGCTAACCACTGAGCCATGTATACAGTGTAACCATTGAGCCACCATATACAGTCCCAAACCACTAACCCCACCGTACTTGCAAACCCTGAGCCACCATTTTTAATTTTTACAAAACCACTAGCCTATTTTTCGGGTGCTAAAAACCACTGGCCAAAACCTATACACCCCCCAAACCCCACTGAGCCACCATAGAGTGTTAATCACTGAGTCACCATAAAAAAGGGGAAAAACCCCGGGGGCCCCTTTTTAACAGTGTAACCCCCTGACCCCCTTGTTTCAGTACTAACACTGAGTCCATTTAAAAGGGTTTAAACCGGGGGGAAACCCCCCCCAAAAAACAGTGTTTAACCACTGAGCCCACCATATAAAAAGTAAAAAACCCCATTGACCCCCTTTTTACAGTGCTAACCACTGACCCCCATATACGGGTGCTAACCACTGACCCCCCCATATACAGAAAAACCCCATTCCCCCACCATTTTTAAATGTGCTAATCACTGGCCACCATAAAAAGTGCTAACCCCCGAGCCACAATACTTTTGCAATCATAAGTCCCCATTACAGAAACTAACATGACCCCCGTACTGTGCTAATCACTGAGCCACCATATACAGTGCTAACCACTGGCCACCATATTTTTTTTTGTAACCATGACCACCATATACAGTAAATAACCACTCCCCCACCAAATTCATTTTTTAACCTTTGAGCCACCTTACAGTGAAAAACCATGAGCCACCTATACGTGTAACCATTTGAGCCCCCAAAAAACAGTCCCAAAACCACTGACCCCCCCTTATCCCGTGAAAAACCACTCCCCCAAAACCATATACATTTTTTTCCCAATGAGCCAAATTTCAGGTGCTAACCAGGGCCCCACCATATGCGTACAAAACCACTGGGGCAACCAAAAAACAGTGCAAAACCTTTTGAGCCACCTTTTAACAGTGCTAACCGGGGGCCCCCCATATTTACAATGCTAATCACTAAGCACCGTTTTCAGTGCTAACCACTGGCCACCATAAAAATTTTAAAAACCCCACTGAGCCCCACCTTTTTACTGTGCCCATTTAAGTGCTAACCACTGATCCCCAAAACCAAATATACGTGCTAACCATTCCCCCAAAACCATTTACGGGAAAAACCCCACTGAGATTATACAGTAAAAAACATTGAGCACTATATAAAGTAAAAACCCCACTGAGCCACCGTACTGTGCAAAAAAACCCCCACCATATACAGAAAAAAACCCCACTGAGCCCCCTATACAGTAAAAACCCCAAACTGAGCCACCATTTACAGTGCAAACCACTAAAAAAACCAAATATACGTAAAAACCCCCAAAAAAGCCACCATTACAGTAAAAACCCATTGACCCACCATATACAGTGCAAAACCACCCCCCCACCATATACAGTAAAAAACCACTGGGGCCCCTTTTTCCCGTGTAACCCTGAGCCACATATCCCGTGCTAACCATTGCCCCCTTTTACAGTGCTAACCACTGGGCCCCCCATTACAGTGCAAACCACTAAAGCCCCCCAAATACAGTGTAAAAATGAGCCACCGTACTGTGCTAATCACTGAAAAAACCATATACAGAAAAAACCAAAAAGAGCCACCATATACTGTAAAAAACCACTGACCCCCCATATACAGTAAAAAACCCACTCCCCCCACCTTTTAAACAGTGTTTCCCCATTGAGCCACCATATACAGTAAAAACCCAAAATGACCCCCCATTTTTAAAAGTGAAAACCATCCCCCACCATATACAGTGCTAACCATGACCCCCTTTTATATTTTTAAAAACCCCAAGGGGAGCCCCAATACCCCCAGGCTAACCATTGAGCCACTTTACAGTGCTAACCATGAGCCCCCAAATGATTTTTTTAAACACTGAGCCCTTATAAAGTGCAAAACCCTTGAGCCACCATATGGGGTTTTTTACCACTGACCCTTTTTAAAAATTATACAATGTAATCATGGCCCCCCGTTACAGTGCAAAACCCCCTGAGCCCAATATACAGTGTAACCCTGAGCCACCTTTATACTGTGCCCATTTTACGTGCTAACCATTGAGCCCCCATATACAGTGCTAACCATTCCCCCAGCATAAAGTGCCCCCCAAACTGAGCCTCATATACGTAAAAACCCGGGGGCCCCACTATATACGGGTCCCTAACCACTGAGCCCCCAAAAACTTTTTTTAAAATACACACCCCCCTTTTAAATACGTAAAAACCCCAATGACCCCCCTTTTATACAGTAAAAACCACTGAGCCACCATTACGGGTAAAAAACCAAAATGACCCACCATATTTTTTAAAAACCACTAAGCCAAAAATAAGTGCTAACCATTCCCCCCTTTTAAAAAATTCAGTGCTAACCACTGAGCCCCCCAAATTTTATACAGTGCTAACCATGAGCCCCCCATAACAGTGCTAACCACTCCCCCTTTTTTTTAATGTGCTAACCTTTCCCCCACCTTTTTACAGGGGCTAACCATGGGGGGCCCCAATTTTACGGGAAAAATTTTCCCCGGCCCCCATATATAGTGCTAACCACTAAGCCACCGTACTGTGTAATTTGAGCCCCCCATATTTAGTGCCCCAACTAGCCATATAAAACAATAAAAACCCCACTCCCCCATTTTTACGTAAAAACCCCAAACTGAGCCACCATATACAGTGCAAAAAAAAAAACCCCAATATATACAATAAAAAACCATGACCCCCATATTTTTGCTAACCACGGGCCCCCTTTTCAGAAAAAAACCCCACTGACCCCCTTTTTTATACAGTATAAAAAAAAACCCCACCATTACAGTGTTTTAAACCCATTGACCCCCCCTTTTTAAGTGCTAAAAAAAAAAGCCATTTTTATACAATGCTAACCACTGAGCCTCTTTTTAAAATTTTGCTAACCACTGGGGCCACCTTTTAAAAAGTAAAAACCCAAAATGAGCCACCTTTTTTTACAGTAAAAAAACCCATTGAGCCAACATATAGGGTGTTTAATAACTCCCCCAAAACCAAAATCAGTGCTAACCACTGAGCCCCCAAAAGGGGGGTGTAACCCATGAGTCACCTTATACAATAAAAACCCCCGGGGGAGCCACCTTTTTTGAAAAACCCCAGGGCCCCAAAATTATACAGAAAAACCCCATTGAGCCCCTTATACATTTAAAAACCCCACTGAGCCACCATTTGCAGTGTTTTAACCTGAGCCACCTTTATACAGAAAAAAACCACTGAGCCTTTATATTCAGTGCTTCCACTGAGCCACCTTTTTATCAGTGCTAAAAAATGAGCCCCATATACATTTGAAAAATTTTTAACCCCCCCGTTTTGAAAAAAACCATGGGCCCATATACATTGTAACAACGGGCCCAAATATCCCCCAAATTTTGTTTAACCCTGACCCAAAAAATTAAAATGCAAACCCAAAATTGAGAACCATTACAGTGCTAACCACTCCCCCAAAACCTATACAGTGCTAACCCGAGCCCCCAAAAAGTGCAAAAAAAATGAGTCAACCATATAAAAATTCTAACCTTTGAGACCTTTTCGTAAAAAACCAGACCCCCTTTTTATACGTGAAACCCCATTGAGCCCCAAATTTACAGTGTACCCAATGAGCCCACCTTTTCCCCGTGCTCCCAAAACCTTTGACCCCCATTTACTTTTTTTAACCATGAGCCCCCCCGTATACATTAAAAACCCCAATGAGCCCCCTTATACAGGGCAACCCTAAGCCACCGAAAGTGAAAACCACTGAGCCCCATCCCCCGTAAAAACCCCACGGCCCCATACCCATTTTTTTTCCTTTGAGCCCACCATAAAAAAGTGCTAACCACTCCCCCCATTTTAAAAATGTAATAACGAGCCCCCGTATACAGTGTAACCATGATCCACAATATACAGAAAAAACACTGGCCACCTTATACTCCCCCACCTTATACAGAAAAACCCCCATGAGCCACCATATTCAGTGCTAACCTTTGGGGGCCCCCCAAAATATACAGTAAAAACCCTTTTTGGGAGCCTTTCCTATACAGTGCTAACCACTCCCCCACTATATACGGGAAAAAACCCCCACTAGCCACCGTACTGTTTTTTAAAAAAACCCCCATATACATTTTTTTAACCACTGGGGCCCCCATATACAGTGCTAACCAGGGCCCCACCATATACAGTAAAAACCCCCTGAGCCACCATATACAGTAAAAAACCAAAATCCCCCACCATATACATTGCTAACCATTGAGCCACTTTTTTACGTGCAAACCCCCGGGGGGCCCAAAATTTTAAAAGTAAAAACCCACTGAGCCACCATATACAGTGCAAACCCCCTGACCCACTTTACTGTGTTAATCACTCCCCACCATTTTACTGTGCTAATCACTGGCCACCTCCCCCTGCAAAACCACTAACCCCCCAAAATTAAGTGCTAACCATTGAGCCCCCTTTTTATACAGTGCTAACCACTGGGGCCCCCATATGGGGGTTGCAAAAACACTGAGCCCCCAAATTTTCTGTGCCCCCATTATAAAGAAAAACCCCACTGCCCCACCATTTACATTTTTTTAACCTTTGAGCCACCATATCGTGCTAACCACTAAAGCCATCTATAAAGTGCAAACCACTGAGCCACTATATACGGGGGTTTCCCAAACGGGGGCCCCCGGTTATTTTTTTTTTTTTTTTTTTTTAAAAAAGCCAAAAATTTAATGGAAACCACTGGCCCCTTTATACAGTGCTAACCACTGAGCCACCATATACAGTAAAAACCCCACGGCCCCAAAAAATATATTTTTGCTAACCACTCCCCCCCAAAATTTTACTTTGCTAACCATTGAGCCACCCATTTACAGTTTTAACCCCCTGAGCCACCTATACAGAAAAAAACCCCACTAGCCCCCCATCCCCCAGTGTAACCACTGAGCCACCTATACAGTCGCAAAAAATTTTGGCCCCATTTACGTGCAAACCACTGACCCCCATATGGGGGGCCCCAACCACTGAGCCCACCAATACAGTAAAAAACCACTGAGCCACCGTCCCTGTGTAAAAAAAGGGACCCAACCAAATTACGGGGAAAAACCCCGGGGGCCCACCATCCCCCTTTTGAAACCCCCCCTGAGCCACCATATACAGTGCAACCCTAAGAAACCTTATACAGTAAAAAATTTTTGGGGCCCCACCATATACAGTGCTAACCCCCTGAGCCCCATATACGTGAAAAACCCCAAAAAAGCCACCATTTTCAGTGAAAAAAACTGAGCACCCTTATACGTAAAAACCCCACGGGCCCCCCATTTACAGTGAAAAACCCCTCCCCCACCTTTACAGTGCTAACCACTGAGCCCCCTTTATGCAGAAAAACCCCCAACTGAGCCCCCATACCCCGTAAAAAACCTTTTGACCACCTTAAAACAGTGCTAACCGGGGGAGCCTTTATAAAAAGCTAATCACTGAGCCCCTTTAAAAAAGTGCTAACCCACTGAAAAACAATTTACATTTAAAAACCCCACTGCGCCACCATTTACTGTGCCCCTTTTTACAGTTTTTAACCGGGGGAGCCCCCATATCATTTTTTTAAACCCCAATTGGCCACCATATACAGTGTAACCGGGGGCCCCATCATATACAGTGCTAAACCACTGAGCCACATTACAGTGCAAAAACCCACTGACCCCCCCGTACTGTGTTAAACCCCCCCCAACCATATACAGTCCCAAACCGGGGGCCCCAACCTTTTTCCAGTAAAAACCCCTGAGCCCCATAACGTAAAAACCCCACTGAGCCCCCTTTTTAAAAGTAAAAACCCCAACTAAGCCCCATTTACAGGGGCTAACCTTTCCCCCAAAATTTTTAAAACAGTGCAAAACCACTGACCCCCCTATATACAGTAAAAAACCCTGAAAAAACCAAAAATACAGTAAAAACCAAAACCTGGCCCCGTTTTTTGTGTTTTTCACGGACCCCACCATATACTTTTGCTAATCACTGAGCCACCTTTTTTTAACAGGTTTAACCCCCTAAGCCAAAATATCCCAGTGCTAACCTTACCCCCCCAAAACCCCCAGTGCTAACCCACTGAGCACCAATACAGTAAAAACCCCAAATCCCCCTTTTAATACTGAAAAACCCCACTCCCCCACCTTTTACGTGCTAATTTTTTGGGAGCCACCTCCCCCGTGAAACCCCCTGAGGCCATATACATTTTTTTAAAAAAATGAGCAACCATATATAGTGTAACCATAACCCCCCGGGGTTAATGGGCAAAAAAAATGAGCCCCAATATTCAGTGTAACCGGGGGCCCCACAATTACATTTGCTAACCACTAAACCCCCCAAAAAGGGGTTGCTAACCACGGAGCCCATATATTTTTAAAAAACCAAAAACCACCATATACAGAAAAAAAACCCTTTGACCCAAAAAAATTATACAATGCAAAACCATGAGCCACCATCAGTAAAAACCCTCCCCACCAAAAAACAGTGCAAAACAACTGAACCATCTTTTTAAAAAAAAAACCCCACTGACCCCTTTTTAAACATTTGCTAACCACTGAGCCCCCAAAAATTTTTAAAAAAACCACTGAGCCCCCCATATACAGTACTAACCACGGAACCCCCCTTTCCCCCAGTGCTAACCAGGGGGGCCCCCCAAATAACAGTGAAACAACTGACCCATCATAACGGGGGTTAACCACTGAGCCATCATAAAAAAATGCAAAACCAATCCCCCCACCTATACAGTGAAACCACGACCCAAAAATATATTTTTTAAAACCTTTTGAGCCAACAATACTTTTTTTTAAAAAATCCCCCCACCCATATACGTGCTAACCATGAGCACCTTATTTTAAAAAAATTTCGGGGGAGCCCCCATAAAAAATTTAAAAACCCCCTGAGCCCCAAAAAACAGGGCAAAAAAACTGACCCCCCAAAACAGTAAAAAACCATTGACCCCCAAAATAAAAAACCCCCAAAACCAAAAGGGGGCCACCTTATGCAGTGCTAACCACTGAGCCACCTTAACAGAAAAACCCCACTGACCACCTATAAAGTGCTAACCACTGGGGCCACCGTATACAGTAAAAAACCCACGGGAACCCCCCATTACGGGGGAAAAAACCCTTTTTAAAAGCCACCGTACTGTGTAAACCACTGAGCCACCATATAAGTGCAAAAAACTGAGCCTTTATACAATGCTAACCACTGAGCCAATAAAAAACAATTCTAACCACTGACCCCCCATATATTTTTGCCTAACCTGAGCCACCATTTACGCGGTCCTAAATGACCCCCCCCTACTGTGAAAAACTGGCCCCCAAATTTTTTCAATTCTAACCATGAGCCACCATCTACAGTGCAAACCCAAAAAAAGCCCCCTTTTTACATTAAAAAATTTTTTCCCCCACCTTTTTACAGTGTAGCCACTGAGCCCCCATTTTTTTTTTTTAAAAACCCACTGAGCCACCATATGCGAAAAAACCATGACCCAAAAATATATTTTTAAAAACCCCAATGACCCCCCGTTTTTTTTTTTTTTTTGCTAACCACGGAGCCCCATATTCAGAAAAAACCACTAAGCCACCTTTCTGTGCTAACCCTAAACCCCCCAAATATATTTTTAAAAAACCATGAGCCATAAATTTTTATCGTGCAAACCCTTTTTGAGCCCCCAATATACAGTCCCAAAAAATGACCCCCCTTAGGTGCTAATCACTGATTTCCCCAAAAAGGGGGTGCTAACCCGGGAGCCACTGTATACAGTGAAAACCCACTAAAAAAAATTTTTTCCGGTAAAAACCACTGTGCCTCAATATAAAAATAAAAAACCACTGAACTCCATAAACAGTGCTAACCCCCCTGAGCCATAATTTACAGTAAAAAACCCCCTCCCCCAAACCTTATCCAGTGCTAACCACGGGCCCCACCTTTTTCAGTGAAAAACCCCCACTGACCCACCATATCAGTGCTAAAAATTCCCCCACCTTTTTATTTTTGCTAATCACTGGGGCCACCTTCCCCCAGTGCTAACGACGGGCCCCCAAACCCCCTTTTAAAAATATAAAAAACCATTAACAATAAAAACCCCCACTCCCCCAAAACCTTTTTACAGTGTTAACCCGGAGCCCCTTTTACAGGGGCTAACCCTGGTTTTTTATATAAATTAAAAACCCCAATTGACCCCCCAATACAGTGAAAAAACCCAAAATTCCCCCAACCATGTACGTGCTTTTTTTGAGCCACCATATACATTTGCTAACCATTTGACCCCCCCATATACTGTGCAAAACACTGACCCCCCAAATATACAGTAAAAAACCTTTTTCCCCCACCATTTACAGTGCTAATTATTGAGCCCAATCCCTTTTTGAAACCCGGGGGCCCCCAATCTATACAGTAAAAAACCACTGACCCCACTATATACGTAAAAAACCCATTGGCCACCATTATACAGTGCTAACCACTGGGGCCCCCAATTACGGAAAAAAAAGGGGGCCCCACCTTATTTTAGTGCAAACCACCCCCCCATTTTTACTGTAAAAATCCACGGGCCCCCCCATATTAAAGTGCTAACCACGGGCCCCCCTAAACAGTAAAAAACCACTGAGCCCCGTACAGTGTAACCCTGAGCCCCTTATAAAAAATTTTTTAACCACTGCCCAAACCATATACAGTGCTAAAATTGACCCCCAAAATTATACAGTAAAAACCCCGAGCCTCTTTTTAAAAATTTTGCAAAAAATTTTTCCCCCCAAAATACAGAAAAAAAACCCCACTGTGCCACCGTACGTAAAAAACCCTAAAGCCCCCATCCCCCTTTTTTTTAAAAACCAAAATAAACCCAAAAATAAAAAACCCAAAATTTTTGGAGCCCCAAAATACAGTTGCTAAACGAGCCATCTTTTTAAAATTTTTTTCCCCAAATCCCCCATCATATACAATGCTAACCATGAGCCACCATATACAGTGCAAAACCTTTGGGGGCCAACATTCTTTTGTAATAATGAGCCACCATATTACAGTGAAACCCAGGGCCCCCAAACCATACTGTGCTAATCATGAGTCATTTTTGTACAATGTTTAATCACTCCCCCAAAACCATTCGTAAAAACCCCCACGGGCCCCCCAAAATTTATGCAGTCCCTAACCACCCCCCAAAACCATAAAACAGTGTTTCCCCAGGGCCCCCACCATATGCAGGCAACCAAAAAAGCCCATAAAACAGTGAAAAACCCCACTGACCCCCCTTTTTATACAGTGCAAAACCCCTGGGGCCCCGTACTGTAAAAATTTTCACTGACCCACCAATACTGTGCTAATCACGGGGGCCCCCCATTTTCAGTGCAAACCCATTGACCAAAATTTTTTACAATGCTAACCCTGAGCCACCATATACAGTAAAAACCCAAACGGGGGCCACCATATACGAAAAAATTTTTGGGAGCCAACAAAATACTGTGCAAAAAAATGAGCCCCCCCTTACGGGGGCTAACCATCCCCCAAACAATAGCAGTAAAAACCATTCAGCCACCATAAAAAATTTAAAAACCCAAAATTTCCCCCACCATATGCAGTGCTAACCATTGGAGCCACCATATACAGTATAACCAGTGAGCCACTTTTTCAGTGTGCCCACGGGCCACAGTTTTTGTGCAAACCACTGAGCCACCATTCCCAGAAAAAACCCCATTTAAGCCACCGTACTGTAAAAACCCAAAATGACCCCCCCAATATACAGTACTAACCACTGAGCCAAAAAATATACAGTGTTTACCAAAATAAACCCCCTTTATACACCCCCAAAACCCACTCCCCCAAAACCTGGTGCTAATCATTGATTACCTATACGGGGGCTAACCACTCCCCCCTTGTAAAAGGGGAAAAAACCCCGGGGGCCCCCTTTGTTACTTTTAAAAACCCACTGAGCCCCCAAAAATACATTTGGTAACCATTGGCCACCATATGCAGTGCTAACCACGGGAGCCCCCTTTTAAAAACATGTTAACCCTCCCCCAAAACTATTATGTGCTAAACCATTAGCCACTATATACTTAAAAAATGGCCACCTTTAAGTGTAACCACTGAGCCACCGTACTGTGTAATCAATGAGAACCTTTTTACTTTGCTAATCACTGACCCCACCATATACAGTGAAACCACTTTCCCCAAACCATCCCCCAGAAAAAAACCCCAATTGAGCCCCCCAAAAAAACATTTTTTTAACCCCGGGGGGAAAAAAACCAATACAGTAAAAACCCAGAGCCTTATATACAGTGAAACCCCAATGGGCCCCCATTTCGGGGGCTAACCATTGACCCACCATTTTACCAGTAAAAAACCAAAATGAGCGCCCATTTACACCCCCTAATCACGGGCCCCCACCATATTAGTAAAAACCCAAAAACCCCCCAAAATTTGGTGCTAATTTCACTGAGCCACCATTTTCGAAAAACCCCAAATAAAGGCCCAAAATATACAGAAAAAAACCCCAAATGAGCCATCTATAAAGTGCAAACCTGGGCCCCCTATTCAGTGCTCCCCATTTGAGCCCCAAAAATTAATACAGTGCAAACCCTTTTTGACCCCCCTTTACCATTTAAAAACCCCAAACCCCTGACCCCAAACCCTTTTACTCCCCACTGAAACACTTTTTCGAAAAAAACCCCATTCCCCCAAATCTTTACAATGTAACCACTGGCCACCCATACAGTGAAAAAACCCCGGGCCCCCACCTTTTTACATTTGTAACAATTTGAGCCTTCTAACAAAAAAACCCCACTGAGCCCCCAATACAGTGAAACCCCAAACTGGCCACCGTAAAAGTAAAAAACCATGAGCCCCATATATTTTTAAAAAACCCAGGGAACCCCCCTTTATACAGTGCAAACCCTTTTGGGGGCCACATTATACAGTGAAAAATGAGCCATCTATAAAATTTAAAACCCCTGACCCATTATATACAATCCCTAACCACTGAGCCACCATAACAGTTTTTTCCCAAAATGACCCCTTTTATACAGTAAAAACCATTTGACCCCCCCAAAAATGTGCTAATCACTGAGTCACCTTTTTCAATCCCCCCCCTTTTGAGCCCCATTTTACAGTGCAAAAAATGACCCCCCTTTTACAGTAAAAAACATTGAGACCCTTATACGCCCCAAAAACCCCACTGACCCAAAATTTTTGCAGTGTTTAACCACTGAGCCCCCCATTGGGGGAAAAAAACCCCCTTCGAGAACCTTTTTACTTTAAAAACCCCACTGGCCATTTTTATGGGGGTTAAAAAAACCCAAAATGAGCCACCTTTTTTTGGGAAAAAACCCAAAGCCACCGTTTCTGTGATAACCACTGAGCCCTTTTTAAAAAGAAAAAACCCAAAATGAGCCATAATATACAGGGAAAACCCCCACCCCCCTAAAAAAACCATATATTTTTTTGGGCCAAAAAAATTTTAAAAACCAAAAACCTTTAAAAAAGGGGCAAAAAAACTGAAAAAATTAAAAAACAGTGAAACCCCACTGAGCCACGTAAACGTTTTAACCACTGAGCCACTGTAACAGAAAAAAACCCCCACTGGCCCCTATACAAGGTAAAACTGAACCCCTTTTTCAGTCCCTAATTTTTGGGGCCCCCACCAAAATACTGTTTTAATCATCCCCCAACCTAAAAATTTTTAAAAAGGGGACTGAGCCAAAAATACTGTGCTAATAAAAGTCACCATTTTTACATTTCTAACCAAAAAACCCCCCGTACTTTTGCAAAAAAAACTGGGGCCACCTTTAAACAGGGGGCAAAAAACCCCCCCCCCCCCCCCCCCAATATTTAATGTAAAAAACCCAAAAAACCCAAACCAAAAAAATTTTTAAAACCCCAAAGGGCCCCCATTCCAGTGCTAACCTTTTCCCCCAACCAAAAAAAGTAAAAACCACTGGGGCCCCCCAAATATTTTTAAAAACCAAAATTTGGCCACCTTATACAGAAAAAAACCCAAAACTCCCCCAAAACGTTATACGGGGGCAAACCCGGGGGCCCCACCATATACAGGCAAACCACGGGCCCCCCGTACAGTGTAACCCTGAGCCCCCTTAAAAAAGTACAAACCAGGGGGCCCCATTTAAAAGTGCTAATTTTTGGGGGCCCCCCATTTATTTTTGCTAACCATAAAAAAATCATATACAATGCAAATTTTTTTTAGCCCCCGTTTTTACAGTGCTAAAAACCCCCCAAACAATATACAGAAAAACCCCTTTTAACCAAAAATATACATGCTAACCAAAAAAGCCCTTATTTTTTAAAAACCCCTTTTTTGGGGGCCCATTTTCGGGGGCTAACCACTGACCCAAAAAAAAAAAACAGTGCTAAACCACGACCCCCAAATTAAAACAGGTAAAAATTGGGCCACCATATACAGTGCAACCCAAAACTGAGCCACCATTACACCCCCTAACCACTGAGCACCATTTTCCCAGTGCTAACCCCACTGGCCCGTACTGTGCTAATCACTAAAGGCCAAATATACATTTGCTAACCCCCCTGACCCCTTTTTAAAATGGGGCAAAAAATGAGCCCCCATATAAAAGTAAAACACTAAGCCACTTTTTACAGTGAAAAAAATTTTGGGGCCAACCTTATACAGTGAAACCCCCGGGGGCCACCTATATTTTTAAAAACCCCCACTAACCCCCCAAAATAAAACAGTGCTAACCATGAGCTCCTTTATACATTTAAAAAAACCATGAGCCCCCCATATCCCAGTGCAAACCCTCCCCCACCGTACTTTGCTAACCACTGAGCCCCATGTGCGTCCTAAACTGAGCCCCCATATGGGGGTAAAAACCCTTTTGAGCCACCTTTCAGTAAAAAACCAAAATCCCCCAATCATTACAAATGCAAATACTGACCCCCTTTTTATACTTGTAACCGGGGGCCCCACAATATACAGTGCTAACCATTGACCCCCCTTTTTACTCCCCCAAAACCATATGGGGGGTTTTAACCCCAATCCCCCACCATATTACAGTGCCCCCCCAAATTGACCCCCCATTTACGTAAAAACCCCACTGAGCCTTCAAATTAAGTGCTAAACCACTGACCCCCCAAATATAATAAAAACCATGAGCCACCGTACGGGGGTTAAAAAACACACCCCCAAATCCCCAGTGCAAAAAACTGACCCCCAATACAGTGCTAAAAATGAGCCACCATTACGTGAAACCCGGGGGCCCCTTTTTACATTTGAAAAAATAAGCCACCTTTATACAGTGCTAACCCTTTGAGCCATATATACAGTAAAAACCCAATGACCCCACTTTATAAGTGTAAAAATAAACCCCCCAAATATACATTTAAAAAACCACGGGGGCCCCCGAAACTGTGCAAATTCACTAAACCCCCCAAAATTATTTTGCCCCCCACTGGCCACCATATACGTAAAAACCCCACAAAAAAAACCTTTTCAGTGCAAATTTTTGAGCCACCTTTATACAGTAAAAACCCCCCGAGCCCCCATATACAGTGTAACCAGAGCCTTCATATAAAGTAAAACCACGGGCCCCCCAAACTTAACACCCCCTTCCCATTGAGCCAAAATATACGGGAAACCCAAAATGAGCGACCTTATAAAGTGTAATCACGGGCCCCCCAAAATTTTTTGTAAAAAACCCTTTTTAAGCCTTTTTTACTGTGCTTTTCCTCCCCCCAACCCATTTTGGGGGGTTTTTAACCCCGGGGGCCCCACCATTTTAAGTAAAAACCCCAATGAGCCAACGTACAGTGCAAAACCACTGGCCACCTTATACATTTATAACCACTGAACCCCCCTTTTTCAGTGCTAAAAATTGGCCATCTTTTTAAAATGAAACCCCATCCCCCAAAACCATTACAGAAAAAAACCCCAACCCCCCAAAACTTTTTACAGTGCTAACAAGGAGCATCTTTTTTAAATGTAACCCCCTGACCACCTTTCAGTGCAAACCCCACGGGCCACCTTTAAGAAAAAAAACCACGGGGGCCCCCCAAATATTTTTTTAAAAAAACCCCCCCTGAACCCCCCATATCATTTTTTTAACCATTGACCCCCAAAAACATTTGCAAAACTTTTTGGGGGAAAATCATATACAATGCAACCACTGGCCTTTATACAAAAAAAAACCCCCTTGACCCCCAAAAAAAAGTGTAACCCCCTGACCCCTTTTTATAAGTGCAATTTTTGGGCCCCCAAACATTTTTTTTCAAAAAACCCTGAGCCCCCAATATAACCCCCAAAAACCACTGAGCCCCATACTGTGAAAAACAGGGAAAAAATTTTTAAAACCAATTGCAAAACCATGAGCCACCTTTTAAAAAGTGAAAAAACACGGGGGCCCAAACCTTATACGTGCTAAATTTTTGAGCCACCTTTTACATTTGTTCCCCAATGAGCCCCCTATGAAAGTGCAAACCCTTTTTGACCCCCAAAATAAGAAAAAACCCAAAAACCCAAAAAATATACAGAAAAACCCTGACCCCCCGGGGTTATCGAAAAAACCATGAGCCACCATTTGGGGGAAAAACCACTCCCCCACCGTTGGGGTGCTAACCACGGAGCCCCCATATACGGGGTTTTTAAAAATGAGCATCATTTACAATGAAAACCAATTCCCCCCATTATTCAATAAAAAACCCATGAGAACCATTTTACAGAAAAAAACCCCCACTGAGCCAATATACAGTAAAAACCCAAAACGGGGGCCCCATACTGAAAAATTTTGGGGGTTTTTCCCCCAAATTTTAAAATTTTAAAAAACACTTGACCACCATCTCCCAGAAAAAAACCCCAAAAAAACCCCCCATAACAGAAAAAACCTTGAGCCACCATATCAGTGCTAACCATCCCCCCAAACCATATGCAGTGCTAAACCATGAGCCCCTTTTTATTTTTAAAAAAACCCAAAATGGCCCCCAAATTTTCAGTGAAATTTTTGAGCCACCTTATTCATTTTTTAACCCAAAATCCCCCAACCATCCCCCAGTGAAAACCACTAAGCCACCGTCCCTTTTTTTTAACCCTGACCCCACCATATCCCGAAAAAAACCCCACTGAGCCATCATATACAGTAAAAACCCCCACTGAGCCACCATATACACCCCCCTTTCCAAAATGAGCCACCATAGAGTGTTTACTGGTCACCATTTACAGTGCTAACCACTGAGCCACTGTTTCATTTGAAACCCAAAATTGGGGCCCCCAAAATTGAAATATTTTTACAACCCCACTGACCCCCCAAAAAAAAAATTTGCAAAAAAACTGAAAAACCATATCCGTAAAAACCCCTTTTGAGCCATTTTTGGGGCCCCTTTTAAAAACCCCACTGAGCCCCCAAAAAAAACCGGGTTTTTTAACCGGGGGCCCCATTTTTATACGTGTTTAACCGGGGGGCCCCAAAAAATTTCAGTGCTAACCGGGGGGCCACCATATACAGTGAAAAACCAAAAACCCCCGTACTGTGCAAACCCCGGGGAAACCCCCTTTAAAAACAGTGCTAAAAATGGCCAATAATATACAATGCTAACCATCCCCCCAATATTAAAACCCCCTTAACCCCACTCCCCCAAAACCATTTTACATTTAAAAACCCCATGACCCCCCATTTACAGTGAAAAACCCCACTCCCCCCACCATATGTGTAATCATGAGTCACCATATAAAATTTAAAAACCCCCCTTTGGGGGCCCCACCCTACAGTAAAAACCCCTTTTTGAGCCACCATTTCCCAGTGATAAAAATTGAGCCAAAATTTTTCGTGTACCCCCCTCCCCCACCATCCCCCCATTTGCTAACCACTGACCCACCCCCCCTTTTTTCAGTGCAAAACCCCCCCTTGACCCCCCGTATACAGTGAAAACCCCACTAAACCCCCTTTTTACAGTGAAAACCCTTTTTCCCCCAAATTTTAAATTTTGAAAAAACCCCACTGAGCCACCATAAAAAAAAAAATAACCACGGGAAACCACCCCCGTCCCAAACCCTTTAAAGCCCCATATACATTGCAACCACTACCCCAATAAAAAAATCCCAAAAATTTGCAAATAAAGAGACCTATCGTGTAACCATGACCCCATCCCAAATATAAAATTCTAAACCCGAGCCACTCCCCGGCCCCTTTTACGTGCCCTTTTCCACCAAAACAGTAAAAACCACTGGCCACCATATCAGTGCAAACCCCCTTGAGCCCCTTATTTTTAAAAACCACGAGCCACCATTACAGTAAAAACCCCACTAGCCACTTTTACAGTGCAAACCCCATGAGCCCCATTACAGTGCTAACCACTGAAGCCATTTCTTGCAATCACTGAGCCACCTTATACTGTGAAATACTAGCACCGTTTTTACAGTGAAACCCACTACCCACCATATACAGTGCAACCATTGGACCAATTTACAGTGCTAACCCCTGAGCCACCTATACGTGCTAACCACTGAGCCTCATTCAGTGTAACCACGACCCACCAAATACAGGCTAACACTGAGCCACGTATACAGTGCTAACCCCACGGGCCCACCATATACAGGGGAACCATGAGCCCCCATATACAGTGAACCATGACCCACCATACAGTGCAAACCACTGGCCCCATTTACAGTGCAAACCCATTGGCCCCATATACGTGTAAAATGAGCCATCATATCAATGCTAACCCATGACCCACATACAGTGTAACCACTGACCCCACCAATCAGTGCAAACCCCACTGTGCCCCATATACAGTGTAACCACTGACCATATATACAATGCTAACCAATGAGCCACCAATACAGTGTAACGTGACCCCCCTACAGGTACCATTGAGCCACATTTATGGTAATAACTGACCCATCATATAAGTGCTAACCACTGACCCACCATACTGTGCTAATTACGGGTCCATTAAATGAAACCAATGAGCCACCTATCAGTGCAAACCATGGCCCCCCTATCGTGAAAAACCCACTGACCCACCATTACAGTGCTAACCACTGAGCCACCTTTGCGTGTAACCCACTGAGCCACCATTAAGTAAAACCCCACTGAGAAAACCATATACAGTGTAACACTGAGCCCCATTTTACAGTGCAAACCATAAGCACCGTACTGTGCTAACCACTGAGCCCCCAAATACAGTACTAAACCAGGGCCCCATCATATACTTGTAACCACTGACCCCACCATTACAGTCCCCAAACATGACCCACATGAGTGCTAATCACTGGTCACAATACGTGCTAACATGAGCCACTGTATACAGTGAAACCATGAGGCACGTTTACGGAAACCCACTGACCCACCTATACAGTGCTAACCACTGAACACCTATACAGTGTATCTTTGAGCCACCAATAAGTGCTAACACGGGCCCACCTTATACAGTACTAACCACTGAGCCCCCATATACTGTGCTACCACGAACCCCCCATATACAGTGCAACCACTGAGCCGCCATTTTCTGGTAACCCACGGGCCCACCATTACGTCTAACCATGGCCACATACTGTGCAAACCCCATGACCCACTTATACAGTGCAACCACTGAGCCCCCGTACAGTGCAAACCACTAGCCACCTATACGTCAAAACCACTGAGCCCCCCATATACAGTGCAAACCCATTGACCCAAACCTTTTACAGTGCTAAAACTGAGCCTCTATACAATGCAAACCCCTGAGCTCCCCTACAGTGAAAAACCATGGCCCACCATTTAGTGAAACCACTGAGCCAAATTACAGTGCTAACCACTGAGCCCATAAAATTTTTCCACGTCCCCATATCAGTGTAACCACTGAGCCCCCAAAATACAGTTTTAAAACCATTGAGCCCCCATTTCGTGCTAACACTTAGCCCCCATACTGTGTAATCATGAGTCACCTTTTAAATGCAAACCCATGGGGCCATATATACAGTGCTAACCATGACCACCATTTTACAGTGTAACATGAGCCCCCATTTTCGTCTAACCACTGAGCCAAACCAAAATTATCAGTGCTAACCACTGAGCCCATATACGTACTAACCATGACCCACCAATACAGTGTAACACTGGTCCCCATTACAGTGCTAACCATTGACCCAAATTACTGTTCTAATTATTGAGCCACCATTTTAACGTGCAACCATGAGCACAAAAGAGTGAAACCCACTGAGGCTCCGTATACAGTGCTAATACTGAGTCAGCGATTACTGTGTCCCACTGAGCCCCTTTTAATTCTTGCTAACCATGAGCTCCCGTAAAGTCTGCTAAGACTGGGGCCCCCATATCTCTGTAACAATGGCCCCATATATTGCAAAGCACTTGCGCAGGCAGGAGGGGGCCGGAGAATAGCGGTTCTGTGCGGGCAGGGGGGCCCCCCCCTGCCCACCCGGCCGTGTTCCCTGGCTTCCCCTCCCCGCCCGGCCTTCTTCCCGCCCCTCCGCACGCACCCGGCGCTTTTCCCCGGCCCCCCCTCCTGCCCGGGATGGCGTTGTCCCCCGGCGCCTTTCTGGTTTTCGGCACTGCTGACAGGGGTAGCTGTAGGTATTAAACTATATAATTGTCTATTTTGCCTTTTTTATCTTTTAAACGCAAATCGCATGGTGACCGGACCCCCAAAAGGGCA
>JARQOC010002836.1:0-21369 GCA_033576535.1 Allobates femoralis | reverse complement strand
CCGATTTTATAGTGGATGACGCTGTGTGAACCTGTCCGGAACACAAGGAAATAAATGTGATAGTGACTGCTGTAAATCTGACACATTTATGAGACCAATGAGCGGCTGAAAGAGCAAGGTGTGCTAAATGCTAACAGCCGGGGTGGGTGTGTCCTGAGTAATAGCAGCCCAGCTGGATGAGTCAGAGTAGAGTGGCAGGCACGATAAGAGCCTGCCAGCTGAGAGACTGAAGAGATCATTATCAGCCAGAGATCAGCCTGAGAGCATGGTGATCCTGATGACCAGCCAGAGTGCAGAGCAGTCCAGAGGCTCTGTGTGTATGATGGGAGCATGCTATCTCCATGCCGGGGTCTAGGACCGAGGTCGTAACAGCACCTGGAGGGGGAAGCCGTGGCTGACCCGGTGGACGCTGGTCTGGACGTGGCTCAACCATACGTCCGGGAAGGAGCCCGTGGGGATGCATGGTGGAATTGTGACACAGGTAGCGAGAGCCGGATCCGTGCCCGGTAAGACGGCAGTTCCCGTGTGACAGAGTGAGCTGTGTGTAAATCATGCCAGGCGAGCGTAGCCGCCATTAGGTCCGACTAGTGAGTCAGTGAAGGACCTGTTGAACCATATAAGTATTTTATGGCCTTTTAAAAGACCCAGCGAGTGAATGTAGCCCTGTAGGGGCAGATGTATGAAGTGTGCCAAGCGGGCATAGACCGCCCTTAGGTCCGACTGAAATAGTCAATGGATGGACCTGATGAACCAGAATGTATGTAGCCCTTCAGGAGGCGATTTTATGAAGTGTGCCAGGCGGGCATAGACCGCCCTTAGGTCCGACTGAAATAGTTAATGGATGGACCTGATGAACTGGAATGTATGTAGCCCTTCGGGAGGCGATTTTATGAAGTGTGCCAGGTGGGCATAGACCGCCCTTAGGTCCGACTGACATAGTCAATGGATGGACCTTATGAACCAGAATGTATGTACCAGAGGTCAGATGCAGGGGTTAACAGGGCTCCTATAGTGGGTAACGGATGGTTTTCCCGGGTACTAAGGTCTGCCAATCCCTGTTCTGAACCCAGAGGTGCCACAGTCCATGGATGTCTACATAATGGGCTGTGAGCGTGTGAAAGAATGTGTGTGGTCCATGGTGGCTTATATGATGGATCACTACAGTGTGTAATGGCGGGTTTACACGTTGCGATATCGGCGTCCAATTTCAATGAAAAGTCACGTGGTTCGATCGTTGGACCCGAGATCGTTCCTGCGTTGTATGGTGTGAACGTCCAATACGATGCAGGAACGATGTCAATGCGATATCGGGGATTGAATGAGCGTGCTATTCAATGCCCTGATATTGAAGGGAGATTGGAGTCGGATCGTGCTGTGTAAACGCACAACTACGATGTGATTTGAAACGTCACCCATTCACTCCCATGTTAAAGGATCGTTCCTGGGTTGGGGGGCGTAGACATCGCACGGACGTTGTATTGCGATATCGCAGCGTGTAAACATCCAATGCGATGCGGGAGAAACGTGCACTAATTGCACGCTCCTGCGCCATTGAGTTGCGATATCGCAACGATATTGAAGCGTGTAAACCCACCATAAGAACCCGGTCAGGCTGGAGCCCTACTTCTGGGTAGTATGGAGCTGGGGAACTAAAGCCAGGAGGCTGGTTCCGCCATTGGGACCCATAGGGCCCGTTGATGTATGATAACTTGTGTATTGTTAAATGTATGTGGAACATGTAAATAGGCCGGAGGCCGTAGCCACCACGGGAGCTGTTGATAGAGCTCCAATGGGGACAGAGAGGTGGTTACAGGACCCGGGTAACTGCAAGATGTTATGTGCAATATAGGTGTTATGTAATGTTATATGTAAATGTATGGTGTTTTATAATCAATGTGCAATGTGTCAAACATGCTACCCGGGTTATGTTATTTATATGTGAAAAATAAACGGATAGACATTGGTTAAATTATAAACACGTGTTTTGTCGTTATGTAAGCGGGTTCCCCGGGTGCTACCTCACAATACATACTCTAGAATACCCGATGCATTTGATTCGGGCCACCATCTAGTAGATATATATATATATATATATATAGTCATAGTGGAAAGTGTGTGCACCTTTAAAATTGTTCCAGTAGATTACTTATTTCTCCAAGAACATTGTTGCAATTACACATTGTGTCGTACACATGTTTATATCTTTTGTGTGCATTGGAATATCACATGACAACAAAAAGGGAAAAAATGGCAAATTGGTCAAATTTTTACACAATACTGCCAAAATGGGTTGGTACCTTTCCAAAATTGAGAGGGCAAACAACTTTGTTTCAAGTATGTGATACGCAATTAAACTCACAGTGGAGAGTAATGGTGGGTTTACACGTCGCGATATCGGCGTCCAACTCCGACCCAACTCCGACCAAAAGTCACGTGGTTCGGGAGTTGGACCCGATATCGTTCTCGCGTTGTACTGTTTGAACGTACAATGCGATGCTGGAACGATGCCAAAACGATATTGGGGTTGAATAAGCGTGCTATTCAACCGCCTGATATCGGATGACCGTTGTAGCCGCATCGTCCCGTGTGACAGCCCAACTACGATGTGTACGCCCACGTCACCCATTCACTCCCATGTTAACTGGTCGTTCCTGGGTTTGGGGGGCATACACATCGTCGGGACGTTGTATCCCGATATCGGGCTGTCTAAACCGGCGATACGATGGCGGGAAAAGCGCGCTCAAAAAGCGCGCTCCCGCTTCGTTGGCTCCGATATCGGGCCTATATTGGGACGTGTAAACCCACCATAACAGGTGTGGGCAATATGAAAATCACACCTAAAACCAGATAAAAAGGAAAGAAGTTGAATAAAGCTTTACACTGTCTGTATGTGCCACACTAAGCATGGCAAACAGAAAGAGATGAAGAGAATTGTCTGAAGACTTAAAGTGTAACCACCATTTAAATTTTTATTTAATAATAATGTAGAGAGCATGTGATTTTAAAGGGAACCTGACCCCTAAAAATCAGCCCCAGACCATTTATACCAGTCCCTGCACCTCCAGTAATGTATTGTAGGCAATCCCTTTGTGTAAAAAAAGGGTATTTGTAAAGTATCTAAAAGTGCTTTTATTACCTTGCTTCCTGCGGCTTCTCAGTGCTTGAGAAGTCACACAGGGTGTTCCCTGTGACTTCTCAGTGCCGCATGCAGATCAATTGTTCACACCCAGATGGGTGTGCTAAGGCAGTGTGAGCTCCCTCACCCACCTCCATGGGCGTTATAGACTGTATGATGCAAATCGCTTCATATCCATATCATAGGACTTCGCGTTGCGCATTGCACATGCACGAGTTTGCTCTACAGCAGCTAGTCTGGGATTAGCTGCCGCAGAGCCAACTCGCAAATGTGCAATGCGCAGCGCGAAGTCCTATGATATGGATATGACGCGATTTGCATTATACAGGCTATACCGCCCATGGAGGGGGACAAGGGAGCTCACACTGCCTTAGCACACTCATCTGGGTGTGAATAATTGATCTGCATGCGGCACTGAGAAGTCATAGGGAACACCCTGTGTGACTTCTCAAGCACTGAGAAGCCGCAGAAAGCAAGGTAATAAAAGCACTTTTAGATACTTTACAAATACCATTTTTTACACAAAGGGATGCCTACAATGCATTCCTGGAGGTGCAGGGACAGGTATAAATGGTCTGGGGGCTGATTTTTAGGGGTCAGGTTCCCTTTAATAAATCCACACTGCTGACTGCAACTCATAAGGTGTTAATTAATACAAGAATCTCCATAAACCCTCATGGCCACTTTACACACACCAACTTATCTGTCCAACTTCTGAACAACTTACTGGCTGCAGTGAAATCATGGACACATTGTTACATTTGTACACACCCACAAAATGGAGCAATGTGTCCATGATTTCACTGCAACCAGTAAGTTGTTCAGAAGTTGGACAGATAAGTTGGTGTGTGTAAAGCGGCCCTCAGGAGTCCCCCAACTTTTTGGGGTTGGACTTCTGGAAGCTACTCAAAATAAACTAATACAAGAAAGGAAGGAGTAGATGCTTACAACAACTACTTTTTTAGGTGAATATTTATTACACCCATGAAAAAGACTGGTGAGGGAGGCGGTAAAGATGCCTACCAACACAAATCCATCAGTACAGAAGCCAGCAAGTTCTCAGTTTTTGCAATAGATTTCTGTAACATTATGTAGCTTCAACATGAGGGCCTCTTTACACACACCAACTTATCTGTCCAATTTCTGAACAACTCACTGGTTGCAGTGAAATCATGGACACATTGCTCCATTTTGTGGCTGTGTACAAATGGAACAATGTGTCCATGATTTCACTGCAACCAGTAAGTTGTTCAGAAGTTGGACAGATAAGTTGGTGTTTGTAAAGTGGCCATTAGGAATAAGACATCACAATACTGATATACATACTGAAAAGCATATATTCCTAGCATACAGCCTAAGTGTCATATACAGACATCATTAATGCAGACATATATATATATATGCCAGGTGTTCATTGTGTAAATACAGATTACCGTATATACTCGTGTATAAGCCGACCCGTGTATAAGCCGACCCCCCTACTTTTGCCCCCAAAACCTGGGAAAATCTATTGACTCGTGTATAAGCCGAGGGTGGACCCCAGCACAGGTATACAGCCCCCAGCAGTGTGGTATATAGCAGCCCCAGAGGTATATACAGCAGCCCCAGTGGTAGTATACAGCAGCAGCCCCAGTGGTAGTATACATGCAGCCCCAGTAGTATATACAGCCCCAGTGGTATATACAGCCCCAGTGGTAGTATATGCAGCCCCAGTGGTATATACAGCCCCAGTGGTATATACAGCCCCAGTGGTAGTATATGCAGCCCCAGTGGTAGTATATGCAGCCCCAGTGGTATATACAGCCCCAGTGGTATATACAGCCCCAGTGGTAGTATATGCAGCCCCAGTGGTAGTATATACAGCTCCAGTGGTAGTATATGCAGCCCAGTGGTATATACAGCCCCAGTGGTATATGCAGCCCCAGTGGTAGTATATGCAGCCCCAGTGGTAATATATACAGCCCCAGTGGTAGTATATGCAGCCCCAGTGGTAGTATATGCAGCCCCAGTGGTATATACAGCCCCAGTGGTATATACAGCCCCAGTGGTAGTATATGCAGCCCCAGTGGTAGTATATACAGCTCCAGTGGTAGTATATGCAGCCCCAGTGGTATATACAGCCCCAGTGGTAGTATATGCAGCCCCAGTGGTAGTATATGCAGCCCCAGTGGTATATACAGCCCCAGTGGTATATACAGCCCCAGTGGTAGTATATGCAGCCCCAGTGGTATATACAGCCCCAGTGGTAGTATATGCAGCCCCAGTGGTAGTATATACAGCCCCAGTGGTAGTATATGCAGCCCCAGTGGTAGTAAACAGCCCCCCTCCTTATTATGGGTCCCCCAGCAGAAATAAACAGCCCCCCCTCCTTATCATGTCTCCCCCAGGCTGCGGCAGCTTTGAAAATAACAAACACTTTATACATCACCTTCCGGCGCAGCTCCTCCGGTCCCGGCTCCTCCGCTCGCCGGCGTCTTCTTCCTTCTTGTGCCGGCTTCTGTGACCGCGCGCAGGAAATGACGTCATCTCCTGCGCCCGGTCACATGACACCGGCACAAGAAGGAAGAAGAAGCCAGCGAGCGGAGGAGTCGGGACCGGAGGAGCTGCGCCGGAAGGTGATGTATAAAGTGTTTGTTATTTTCACAGCTGCCGCAGCCTGGGGGGGACATGATAAGGAGGGGGGGGCTGTTTATTTCTGCTGGGGGACCCATAATAAGGAGGGGGGCTGTGTATTGCAATATGCACGGCATCCCCCCGCCGCTGATGGACGGGGGGATGCCGTGCATATTCATTGCACTAATGAGGCGGCCCCACGTGACCGCCTGCTGTCACTGCGGCCCCCTCCTGCCTCCTCCAGCCACCGGTCACAGCCCCCCCCCACAGCATACCATATGACTCGTGTATAAGCCGAGGGGGGGACTTTTCAGCCCAATTTTTGGGCTGAAAAACTCGGCTTATACACGAGTATATACGGTAGATGTTATACATTTAATACTTCCCATAGAGCACAAGACTTAAAAATCAAATTGTGTTCACCGCATCCAGATCCGGATGCGGTGAACGCAATTGGCTTCAGACAAGCCTCAATCCGGGAACCGGATTGCTGAAGCCGCAATCCAGGAACCGGATTGCTCTGGATGTGTAATCCGGAGCATCCGGTTACCCGATAGTTTGCTCATCCCTCCTGCCCCAGGGATGAGCAAAGTGTTCTCTGTGTTGTAAAAGGTTTAATATTATTATTAAATGTGTCTATACTGTCTCTAGGGGTGCCCACTCCCCTAGAGACCTACCACCCACTCAGGTGGGCATATAATGATTTAATCTCTTATGTACAGCAGCCGCCTCCTGTCAGCTGCTGTACATTTTTATGAATGAAGGTGCCGACTCCTCTGAGAGCAGCGCGCATACTATAGCTATTGTAGGTATAGTATGTGCGCTGTCTGAGGTCCTGAAGGCTTATACAGTAAGATCTATGGGCATGAGCCCTTGACTGTGGGTTACGACATTACGTTATCTTGGCCAAAGTATCCAACAAATACCTCACATTTTTCATCTATAGTGTTTTGTTGCACCTTTTTATCTCTGCAGTTGAGGCTGAGCCCTCTGGGGGGCATCTGTCACTGTGTTGCATGTATTTGGTGCAGAGCGTCCTGCCTTGTCTAATAGCTGGGCGTTACCAATGGGCTGAGCTCTGACATTATGCTTCACTTAGACCTGTGTGGCTGATGCCCTGTTGCTAGCCTTGTGTCCATGAATACCACCAGTCTCCTCCTTCTCAGCATGGCTCGTCGCAGATGCTACAATCGCCCCCATGCCTGGGTTGTAGGGGATTGAGCATCGGTCTTAGGACACTTGTGTTGCCTACCAGTGGACCTGTCAGCTATCTGCTAAGTGCAATGGATATTTTACCTGGCAAAATTTTGGTGAGTTTTTTTCTCAGAAAGAATAGCTGTAACATAATGAGGAACATAAATAGTGAGCGAAAAAAATCAGAACAATTGCTGCAGACTTATCCAGGAGGAGCTGTTCTCCATTTATAGCTCGCAAAAAAGAAGGAACACATTTTACTACAGGATATAGGCTGCTGGAGTAGGTCACTAGTCACTGCTGGCTGCCATGAGTTTGGGTGAGTACCCCCATAGCATAGCCTGACAGTTCATGACAATACAGCCTGAAAAGGTTTTAACTAGTCTGGGAGGCCTAGTGCCGCGGTAAAGCAATGGTCAGTTTGAGGGTACAGAAGTTCTTAAGAGCTTCAGACATCAGTTGGAAAAGCTAGGTAGCTGTGCAATAATACAGAGGCTGCATAAGGGCCGAGGCATTTCAAACCCATGACCTGCAATACAATACAAGGTCAAGAAAAGTTCTCAGGGCTGCAGAATTGGAGGGAGAGGTGAGCACCTTAATAGCTTTCTTTTTGTCTATAGTAAGGTGTTTCACCCATGCAGAAATACAATGGCCCAAAAAGGTAACAGTCACACTGCAAAATTACAATTTCCTTTTTGAGGCTTTGCAGCCACTGTCTGCAAGGAACTGTATGAGGGACAGAATGTTTTCAATATAGCTTTCTTTACTGGGACAGCAAAGGAGTAAGTCATATTGGGGAAGGACTACCAGGTCGTACGTGAGAGGAGCTCTGGCTCATAGTTCTGCCCTGTTATTTAGGGCATTGGTTGCTTACATACCTTTGGATATTTGAAATATCACAGCCAGTGCCATAGTCCGGTTCTCAGGTCAGGACACTATTAAGAAGTCTTTAATTACAGGCTTTAAGCCTTTAACAAAAGCCCTGGGCAATAAACTAATATGGCCCTTGGATGTATTCTCATAGCATAAGTCTTACCACCTATGCATTGTCAGGTAAAGTACTTTTCTACTGACTATGTAGCATCCTGGTGAATATCATGAAGGACGGCTGAATAAAGAGAAAAAATACCACTTTCCTGTATCCAGTGAAATATCATCCTCAGGTGGGATTGCCCCAGCCACAATGGTAAAAAAATCCCCTGCTTTTACTGACAGCAAATCCTCTAAATTCCACCAATAGGAGAAAGTATTCATTGGGATTTTTACTAGGCTTTTTGCGCTCCCAGAGGTTTATAATCCAAAAATTATTGTCCAAAAAAGGTTTTTATTTTTTCTCAAGAAAAGCACATACAGCGCGTTTCGACAGAAAAAATGTCTTCCTCAGGTATATTGTTAGTAATGTTCCAAGATTATGGATAGCTTTATAGGAAATAGTATTATGCTAACTAGGGTGTGGACCACTAAGGTTAGTTCCTGACACACCTTTTATATAGCTGCTATACTTGTTTGGAGAACTCAGAAGCACATACTAATGATAAAAGCAAATACATTACATATATACAAAAAGCATAGTAAAATTTGATTATAACAGATAAAATGTGAAATAAAATTTGTTGGTAAATATCATAAAATTTTCAATATAATTGTTGTATGTGACTAAAATCTATTTAAAACACATAAAATGCATTTAGTGTAAAAATAGTGCATTAGAGTTATGGAAAATACACAATATCCTAAAACAAATTAATTTTATATCTCCTCAATAACTTCATTTAATCCACCCGGATGTATAGTCCCCATTTGAAAAATCCAATAAGATTCTTTGCGATTCAATTATTCAGTTTGGCTTGGGCAGTTCTCCGGAATTTGCTCAATTGGTGTAACTCTTATATTGAATGCTTTATTATGCTTCAAACATATGTGGCACCCCATGGGTTAATATGCCACAATAACACCACATGGGTTCTCTCCCCACACACACACTGACAAACACTAGCACCTCTGGGCCAGGAGGGGGAGCACCACCTGCTCCCTTAAATATTCTTGCTCATGAGGGAGAGCTCAGTTCAGCTCGGAGCAGGGCTGTGAAGAGGACACTTAGAGCAGAGTTAGCTCAGTGCAGACCTAGCAAGGGTCGGAGGAACAGGAGAACTACAGACAGAGGAACACGTCTGGGAGCTGGAGTGACACTTTCACTTGCCCCAGAAGAGCGCACGGAACGGACACCGGATCCGGTACTGTATCTGGCACCCACAGCACAGTGAATCCAGGAACAGTGGGATCTCTAGATGCCCCTAGTACCAGTGCAAAGCAACATGGAGGGGTCAGCACAGCACAGAGGACTCAAGTTGCCTAGCCAAATGGAACCAGCAGAACACAGAAAGAGTGAGATGTCCCAGCAGCTTAGCTAGACGCAGCCGCCAGGACACACACTCCGCAGCACGAGGAAGCTGACGACCCGGACAGGGAGGGAAGAGAGCTTAGCCCCATTACAGACTCCGTGGACTATAACCTGCAACAACACCTGCAGTAAAGCTTTGGAAAACAGGAAAACTGTGAGTCTGTGTATTGATTGCAACCTTTGCCCTACATTCAGTAACAGAGAGCTACCAGCCTGTCAGCTCTGCAAACGGAATAGAAGAAGCTGCAGCATCAGGAGAAGAAGAGAATTGCACCTTTGACTACTAAACGTGAGTGTGTGTCCTTTAACCCCGTCTTCACCATTCATATCCATTATAGACTATACCATCGCTGCCCCGGGGAATACAGTTCTACCCACTGGAACTATTACACCTAAGCTGCCATTCCATCATCCCCGGAGGTTCTGCAGCAACGGCGGCCCCATCACTGGCCGCATATGGTGGGTGGCGTCACGACTGACAATCCCCTGTAAATACACCCCTTTTATTTGCCAGGGCCTGGGAAACGGACCGGACCAGGACTACCCGTGACTTCCCCTGCAGCAGACACAGTCCGGTACCAAGTACCCTCGTCCCAGTGGGCTCGACAAACCTGGCGTCACGAACAGGATATACCGTGCCCGTTAAAACGGGCAGCATGTGCCATGATTGATGTGAGAACCGTTTTTAAACTGCGCCATCTGAACTGTATTTTTGAAAATCCGCCATCTTGGAGCGCGCGGCGTGGGAAAGAAAGGGGGCGGTACCTTGCATTGGCGCGAATTAAGCCTCCTCCCTTGGTGCTGATGACATCCGGCGGGGAATAAGATCCCTGCTGCGCCCCGGAACCTTCCATAGACATCCGGACGGAAGCGGAAGACGGAGGGCGGATATTAACTAAGGGAGCCCGATGCACAAGGCGGCGACGGAGCTGCCGGTGGAGCTGCAGCGCCGGACCCAGCGATAGTACCCGGCGGTGCAGCGGCGCAAGGAACAGCATCCATAATGCCATTCCTGATGCCGTATACTCCAGGGGCAATGTGGCTGCCCCAATACTCCGGTGAGCCTAATACATTAACTGACTTTATGCTAAAGATAAAAGCGCATTATGTGATGTATCCCCTCACTGAAGCCCAGCGTGTAGGAATGATAATGGGACAGTTAACGGGCAATGCACGGCGTGAGGTTGCGTCCTGGCTGGACACAGATAAGGACACTGTAGAACATCTAGCAGCCAGACTGAAAGCAACTTTTGAATCTGCTGCTGATACCCGGGCTAAGATGAGGTTCTTTGCATGCCACCAGAAGCCTAAACAGATTGCCAGAGACTTTGCCTTGAACCTGCAGGAAGCACTCAGAGCCCTTAAACTGGCAGAACCTGCTTTAGCCCCGGGAGCTGATAAAATGCTATTTGACCAATTTATAGAGGGCCTCCACTCCACTTCCCACCGAGGACAGTTAATCATGATACTGCTGCAGAACCCTGACATGACATTTACTGAGCTTAAAGATAGAGCTATCCATTTGCAGCAGCTGGAAGAGCCACGGGAGCTATCAACTTTCCCGGACACTGCAGCAGCACCTCAGCAGCCGGCAGCGCCAGCGACATCTGCTATGTCAGCAACTGCTGCTGAGACTGGAGAACTGATTTCTAATGCTGCCCTCAACCAAAAGCTAGATGCCCTGACAGACACCGTGATCTCCATGGCCAAGGTCTTCAAGGAACTGCGAGAGTCAAAGCCTGCACCCAAGATCGAATTGGCGACCAGCAGAGAAGATGTCCCGTGGATGAGGCCCAGAAGATACCCAGCAACAAGAGGACGGTCCAGCGATCGCTACCAACCGGATGGACAGCCCATTTGCCGCTGTTGCCAGAAACCAGGCCATCTTGCTTGTGAGTGTCCTTTAAACGACGATGCCCTGGGCAGGCAGGCCGCTCCCCAGGAATGAACACTCAAGGCCCCTCAGCCTGGTATGACAAATTTGTGGGAGGAAAACCGGTGATCCCTATTGTGTTGGATGGCATTCCCTTTAGTGCCTTGCTGGATACTGGGTCCCAGATAACATCAATCCCACATGTTCTTTATAAAAGGTACTGGGCTAATTCAGACATTACTAATGCGCCAGATGACTTTAACTTTGATGTATGGGCTAGTAATGGACAGGTAATACCAAAGGTCGGGTTTAGAGAGATGAATATTCAGGTTGGGAAGGCAGAATTGCAGAACCAGGATATTATAATCATAGATATTAACCGGCGAGAACGTGAACCCGTGATGCTGATAGGAATGAATGTAATTGAGAAATGTTTTTCCGAAGTGTTAAGTGTTTTGCAGCAAATCGCCGAGACTGCCGGAACTGGACAACAGAGGGTTCTGCACAAAGAGATCAAAGCCCTGATGTTGAAGCAACAGGTAGAAATCTCCGGAGGTGAGATCGGCAGTGTACGAGTAAGTGATCCAATACCCATTGTAATACCTCCCAAAACTGAAATGTTGGTGTGGTGTAGAGCCGCAATAGGCATTAAAGGGCAAGACTATCAGGCCCTGGTAGAACCCGTGTACTCAGACAGTAGACCGACCATACTCACTGTTAGAGGAGTAGTTGACGTATACAGGGGAAGAGTGCCATTACGCCTATTGAACTGCGGAGAAGATGAGGTCACATTACCTAAGTATGCTACCATGGCTAAGTTATACACGGTTGATAACAATAACATCACAGCCGCCGAGCCCTTGAACCCGTCATGTCAGGCGGATGACAATGGCTCAGAGGAGAAGCTGGAGGATTGGTGCCAAAAGTTGCATGTAGGAACCAGTTCTACACCTCCCCGTCACAAGCATGGAGTATACCGGGTAGTGAAGGAATATGAGCAAATATTCAGTAAACACCCGTTAGACTTTCGGCAGAGTAAAGGGGTAGAGCACACTATACCCACAGGTAACCATCAGCCTATAAAAGAGAGGTATAGACCATTACCACCAGCTCACTACCAAACCACCAAAGACATGCTCAGAGAAATGAAATCTGCAGGGGTAATAAGAGACAGTTGTAGCCCCTGGGCAGCACCTCTAGTGTTAGTTAAAAAGAAGGATGGGACCATGAGAATGTGCGTAGATTATCGGCAGATTAATCGCATCACACATAAGGACGCATACCCATTACCTAGGATCGAGGAGTCATTAGCTGCATTAAAATCTGCTAATTACTTTTCCACCCTTGATCTGACTAGTGGGTACTGGCAGGTTCCTGTGGCCGAGGCCGACAAGGAGAAGACAGCGTTTACTACGCCGATGGGCCTCTGTGAGTTCAATTGTATGCCGTTTGGACTCTGCAACGCACCAGGGAGCTTCCAACGTCTGATGGAGAGCTGCTTAGGACACAAGAACTTCGAAACTGTCCTCCTGTACTTAGATGACATCATAGTCTATTCCAAGACGTATGAGCATCATCTACAAGACCTGGCAGAAGTGTTCGAAGCTTTATCCAAATATGGCATGAAGATCAAGCCATCCAAGTGTCACCTTCTCAAACCAAAGGTACAGTACCTGGGACACGTCGTGAGTTCAGAGGGAGTAGCACCGGATCCTGATAAAGTCACAGTGATAAGGGATTGGCCAAGACCTACGAACGTGAAAGAAGTGAGGCAATTCCTGGGCCTGGTAGGCTACTATAGAAGATTTCTCAGAGGATTCATGAAGCTAGCAGCTCCTCTGCAAGACATTCTAGTGGGACGATTGAAGAAGTCTTCATCCTGTAATTTCCTGACATGGTGGGATGAGGAAAGAGAAGATTCCTTCAACAAGCTGAAAAATGCACTGACGGGAGAAGAGATCCTGGCATACCCTGATTACCATCAACCCTTCATTCTATACACGGGATGCCAGCAACGTGGGACTGGGAGCAGTATTGTCGCAGAAGCAAGGAGGCAAAGTAAGAGTTATTACCTTTGCAAGCAGGAAGCTCCCTCCTACAGAAAGAAATCCCGAGAACTACAGCTCCTTCAAGTTAGAGCTACTGGCAGTAGTTTGGGCTGTTACTGAATGTTTTAAACATTACTTGGCAGGTTGACACGTCCTACTGACGGACCCCACACGTGGACTCACTGGACCGCGTAGAGCGGATGCTGATACCGGGTGATAGAGAGGCGGACCAGTACAGTAGAGTCAACAGGTTTATTTGAACAACAACAAAACAAGAACCCACCCCCCAGGGGAGAGCCACAAGGTCGCAGCACCGGAATACCACCGAACGAGGCCCCGGAGCGCTTAACCCCTATACAGGGATACCGCCGGTACCAACCTCGGGGGGACCAATGAAGCGAACACGAGTGTTAAACCGACCCCAGGCGACGTGGTAACAAAACAGCAACCGGGTGTAAAATAGGACACGGGAAACCGGGAACACTGAGAATCCGGAGCAGGACTGGAGACAGTGCTTCAGCAGGGAAGAGGTCCGGGAAGCAGACCGAGACCACTGGAGTCAGCGAGGAGCCGGCACGGGAGGAATCTGCGGGAAGGAACACAGAGTAATCAGATATCAAGCCAAATAAGGAACAACCTGACCAGACCAGGATTAGCAAGTTCACTACATAGAAATTGCCCTGGCAAAGAGTAAGAGGAAACAGGAAGCTTATATCACAGAATGGTACTCCTGATTGGCAGAACACAGAGACATGGTGATTGGCTGAGGGGAGGAGCAAGCTCCCTGCAGTTCTCCAGCAGATACTGATTTGGAGATGGATTGTCATAGCTCAAGCAGCGGCCCCGGAAGTGAGAAGAGCAGCGCTGTTCAAGTAGAGGGTACTGGACCCCTGCGGCTGGGGACAGGTGCACGCACCCGGGGAGCATACGGTAAGGAAGACGCTACCCGACCGACCCGCGGGCGGCGGCTGCCAGCGCCCCGGAGCCGTCGGCGGACGGTCGACACCCGGGATCCTTGAAGCTGGACAGGGGCGGTAGGAGCCGAGGGAGTAAAGGCAGCAGGCCGCGGGGCAGGAGTGGCAGACCCCCGGGTGGTAACAGTACCCCCCCTCCATGCCCCCCCGGACGGAACCCGGCCAGAAACCTGCGCAGGAGGCGCGGGGCATTGACGTCCGCCTCGGGTACCCAGGACCGTTCCTCGGGACCAAACCCCTTCCAGTCGACCAAATACCACTTAGAAAGACCCCTCATCCTCATGTCCAGAATAGCACTGATCTCGAACACGTCGGAAGCCGTGACCGGTGGTGGATGCGAGTCCGGATCCAGGAAGTAGCGGTTGAGGACCAGAGGCTTGAGGAGAGAACGGTGGAAAGAGTTATGGATACGCAGCGACGGGGCAATCGTAGCTGGTAGCACACCTCATTCAGTCTCCGGACCACAGCAAAGGGACCGATATAACGCGGACCGAGCTTGTAGGAAGGCATTTTGAGGTGTACGTACTTGGAGGAGAGCCATACCTTGTCTCCGGGGTTGAACAGGGGTGAGTCCAGACGGCGTTTGTCGGCATGACCCTTCATCCGCTGGGAAGCCCTCTCCAGGGCTGTACGGGTCGTCTCCCAGATCTTGGTAAAATCTCCAGCCAGCGTGTTCGCAGCTGGATTCGGAGTTGCGTCCGCCACGGGACGTGGGACCCTAGGATGGTGTCCGTAGACTATAAAGAAAGGGGTGTTACGGGAGGACTCACCAACGTGGTTATTATAGGAAAATTCGGCCCAGGGAAGCAGGCAGGACCAGTCGTCATGGTGGGCGTTGACGAAGTGTCGCAGGTACCCGGACAACACTTGATTTACCCGTTTGACCTGCCCATTGGACTGTGGATGATAAGCTGAAGAGAAGTCGAGGGCGACATCGAGCTTCTTGCAGAGAGAACGCCAGAACCTGGAGACAAACTGCACACCCCTGTCGGAGACAATGTTAGAGGGAAGACCATGCAGACGGAGAACATGAGACACGAACAGTTCAGCCAACCTGAGAGCAGACGGAAGACCGGGCAGGGGAATGAAATGAGCCATCTTAGAGAACCGGTCAACCACAACCCATACCACAGTGTTGCCGGAGGAGACAGGAAGGTCGGTGACGAAGTCCATGGCGATGTGCCTCCACAGTTCCGAGGGCACCGGTAAGGGTAGAAGGAGCCCGACGGGTCGTTGCTTGGACGTCTTGTTCCGAGCGCAAGAAGGACAGGCGGAGACATAGTCGGAGATGTCCCGACGCATCTGCGGCCATCAGTAGTACCGCTCAATCAGGAGCTGGGTCTTTGCTACCCCAACATGGCCTGCGAGTCTGGATGAATGACCCCAGCGAAGGACGTGCCTGCGATCAGCCTCGGGTACCAGCGTCTTACCTGGAGGCGGAATGGACAGACGGAGTGGTGCCACCATGCAGATGTTGGATGGATCGATGATGAATCAAGGCTCCTCCTCTTGGTCCTCTACGAGGAAGGACCGGGATAGGGCATCCGCCTTGATGTTCTTGCCTGCTGGGCGAAAATGGAGTTGAAAATCAAAGCGGGCGAAAAACAGTGACCATCGAGCCTGTCGGGGATTGAGTCTCTGTGCCGACTGTACGTATGCCAGGTTCTTGTGATCGGTGTAGATCACCACGGGATGTACCGCGCCCTCCAGGAGGTATCGCCACTCCTCCATTTTGACGGCCAGCAGCTCCCGATCCCCTATGGAGTAGTTCCGCTCTGAGGAGGAAAAGGCTTTGGAGAAAAAGCCGCATGTCACCATAGACCCTGTGGAGGACTTCTGGGAGAGGACGGCTCCGGAGGAGGATGCGTCCACCTCCAGAAAGAATTGTTTATCCGGCACCGGCCGGTGGAGAACTGGAGCCGAGGAAAAGGCACTCATGAGTGTCATGAAGGCGGTCTCGGCCTCAGGGGTCCAAGCCTTAGCAGGCGTCCCCTTCTGGGTCAGTGCGGTAAGAGGCTTGACCACATCGGAGAAATGTGTGATGAACTGCCGATAGTAGTTGGCGAAACCAAGGAACCTCTGGTTTGCCTTGAGTCCCACGGGTCGAGGCCACGAGAGGATTGCAGAAAGCTTCTCCGGGTCCATCTCCAGACCGACGTCGGAGATAACGTAGCCCAGAAAGGGCAAAGATGTCCTTTCGAACAAGCATTTCTCGTATTTGGCATATAACTGGTTCTCCCGTAACCGGAGTAGGACCCGTCGGACATCTTGCCTGTGAGTGGGAAGGTCCGGAGAAAACACCAGAATGTCATCCAGGTAGACCACGACACACACGTACAGGAGGTCCTGGAAGACATCGTTCACAAATTCCTGGAAGACGGCAGGGGCGTTACTGAGACCGAACGGCATTACCTTATATTCGTAGTGCCCGTCCCGGGTGTTGAAGGCGGTCTTCCATTCGTCTCCTGCTCGTATCCGGACCAGGTTATATGCCCCTCGGAGGTCCAGCTTTGTGAAGACCCGGGATCCACGTAGCCGGTCGAAATGCGCCGGTATGAGGGGAAGCGGGTATCTATTCTTCATGGTGATGGCGTTGAGACCCCGATAGTCTATGCACGGTCGTAAGGAGCCGTCCTTCTTTACGAAGAAGAACCCTGCCCCTGTGGGCGAGGAGGACTTCTATATGAAACCCCGCGCCAGGCTGTCCCTTACGTAGTCAGACATTGCCTGGGTCTCGGCAGCGTTTAACGGGTAGATACGGCCTTTCGGGAGTAGAGCCCCAGGCACCAGGTCAATAGGGCAGTCATAAGGTCTGTGCGGGGGTAACGTCTTGGCCTTCTTCTTGTCGAAGACGTCGGCATACGACCAATAGGCCGAGGGCAGACCGGGTAGCGATGCCGGTGATGGTGGCAACCGGACCGGGGACACGGGAAGAAGGCATCGACTATGACAAGCCCGCCCCCACCGCAGGACCTCACCTGTACGCCATTCCAGAACCGGTTCATGCATGCGGAGCCATGGAAGACCAAGCATAAACGGCGGAGACAGGGTCGGCAGGACATAGAAAGTGAGGCATTCCGTGTGCAGAGCTCCGACTTGTATCTCTACCATCACTGCGTCCTGTAAGGGTCTCCCACCGACCGAGATGATGACACGGGGATGCTGCAGGGGGTATATGGGAATACCGTAGTGCTGCGCCGCCTCTTGTTGCACGAAATTACTTGCAGAACCGTAATCCAGGTGAGCCACCTCCGAATGACGTTTGTCTCCGACCTTAAGCAGGATGGCAATAGTGAGAGGGTGAGAGGAATCGTTCTTCGATAGGTTGGTCTCTCTTACCTGTCCAAGACGAAGGTTCTCCGGCCGCTTGGGGCATTTGCGACGAAAGTGGTCAGATCCTCCGCAGTACAGGCATAGACCCCGGGTGATCCTCCTCCCTCATCTGGATCCGAGAGCGGACGTGATCCACCTGCATGGCCTCCTGACCTGCCGGAGGCGCTGTGGGTACCGGAAGAAGGGGTCGCTGGAAAGTGGGAGCCAAGCGAAGGGGTCTTCTCTCCTGCGTTTTCTCCTGGGACCGCTCCTGAAGACGACGGTCGATTCGGACAGCGAGGGCGATGTACTCCTCCAGGGAGCTGGGCAGGTCCCGAACCGTCAGTTCGTCTTTGATCCGGCTCGACAACCCCCGGCGGAAGACACCGACTAAGGGCTCATCCGCCCAGCGGAGTTCGGAAGCCAGGGTACGGAACCGGATGGCATACTGCCCAACAGACAGGTTATCTTGGTGTAAGTTGAAGAGTGCCTCGGTGGCAGAGGCCACCCGTCCCGGCTCGTCAAAGGTCCTACGAAAGGTGTCCAGGAACACCCGGAGGTTGGACACGATGGGATCCTCCCTCTCCAATACCGGGTTGAACCACGCCAGTGCTTCTCCCTCGAGATGCGAAGCCAGAAACGCCACTCTTGCCTCATCCGTCGGGAATTGGTGGGGTAGAAACCGGAATTGGAGTTGGCACTGGTTAATAAACCCCCGATATGCTTTAGGATCCCCTGCATACCTGGTGGGCTGGCATAAGCGTGGAGAAGACACGGCTCCGGCCGGAGCTCCTTCAGGTAGCACGGGGACGGAACCTGGACTTCCAGTCCCTCTCTGTAGGCTGGTAAGCCGATCATCCACGGAGGCCATATGGGATAGCATCCGAGTCTGTATCCCTCTCTGGTGGTCCAACTCCTGGTGGAGACCCAAGATCTGAGAAGAGAGAGCGGGATCAGTAGTGGAGAGCGCCCCTAGGCGGGCCTCCAGAGACTGGATAAATCCCACGACCTGGTCGTGACTCTGGCGGAGTCTGGCCAGCTCTCTTTGGGCATCAAACCTGGTATCAGCGGGGTCCATGGCCAGGCAAGATCTGTCACGTCCTACTGACGGACCCCACACGTGGACCCACTGGACCGCGTAGAGCGGATGCTGATACCGGGTGATAGAGAGGCGGACCAGTACAGTAGAGTCAACAGGTTTATTTGCACAACAACAAAACAAGAACCCACACCTAAGGGGAGAGCCACAAGGTCGCAGCACCGGAATACCACCGAAGGAGGCCCCGGAGCGCTTAACCCCTATACAGGGATACCGCCGGTACCAACCTCGGGGGGACCAATGAAGCGAACACGAGTGTTAAACCGACCCCAGGCGACGTGGTAACAAAACAGCAACCGGGTGTAAAATAGGACACGGGAAACCGGGAACACTGAGAATCCGGAGCAGGACTGGAGACAGCGCTTCAGCAGGGAAGAGGTCCGGGAAGCAGACCGAGACCACTGGAGTCAGCGAGGAGCCGGCACGGGAGGAATCTGCGGGAAGGAACACAGAGTAATCAGATATCAAGCCAAATAAGGAACAACCTGACCAGACCAGGATTAGCAAGTTCACTACATAGAAATTGCCCTGGCAAAGAGTAAGAGGAAACAGGAAGCTTATATCACAGCAGGGTACTCCTGATTGGCAGAACACAGAGACATGGTGATTGGCTGAGGGGAGGAGCAAGCTCCCTGCAGTTCTCCAGCAGATACTGATTTGGAGATGGATTGTCATAGCTCAAGCAGCGGCCCCGGAAGTGAGAAGAGCAGCGCTGCTCAAGCAGAGGGTGCTAAACCCCTGCGGCTGGGGACAGGTGCGCGAACCCGGGGAGCATACGGTAAGGAAGACGCTACCCGACCGACCCGCGGGCGGCGGCTGCCAGCGCCCCGGAGCCGTCGGCGGACGGTCGACACCCGGGATCCTTGAAGCCGGACAGGGGCGGTAGGAGCCGAGGGAGTAAAGGCAGCAGGCCGCGGGGCACGGGCGGCAGACCCCCGGGTGGTAACACAGGTGCAGAATTCACCATCTACACGGATAACAACCCATTGACTCACCTGGATACAGCGAAACTAGGAGCTCTGGAGCAGCGATGGATAGCCCGGCTATCTAATTACAACTTTGTCATCAAATACAGGGCAGGTCGCAAGAACGGGAATGCAGATGCCTTGTCACGGATGCTGCACCTGAAAGATGTGGAAGAGGAACCGGAAGAGTTGGAAGAGATTGAACTACCGGCCTTTCTTCGTTCGAAGGTACAAGATTATCAACCCGGCGCCTACCAAAGAAAGCAGGAAGTAAATCTTAACCCGTTAAGACACTACGGATGGGCTGAAGCCCAAGATAATGACCCAGCTGTGAAGCTAGTGAAAGAACTGCTTAGCAACAAGGCGCAAACCCTGATCAGAATGCCCCAGCTGAAGCTATACAGCTATGGAAAGATAGAGGCAAGTTGTTCTTGCATCAAGGGAAGCTCTGCAGAACGCATACCAATCCAAAAACGCATGAACTGGTCTGGCAGAGCCACTCAGATGGTCTTAGAAGCTTATCATGACAACGCAGGTCATTTTGGATGGAAGAAGTTAGAAGCGATCCTGAGAGAAAGATTCTATTGGGTTGGCATGAGAAGATCCATTGAACGTTGGTGTAGAGTATGTGCTGCGTGCAACCTCAGAAGGAAAGATCCACAGAAAGCTCCACTTCAACCAATAGTAACCAAGCAGCCACTCGAGCTAGTCGCGTTAGACCACGTCAAGTTGTCACCAAGCCAGTCAGGCAATGTCTATGCCTTAACCATCGTGGACCATTACTCATGCTTCTTAGTGGTGGTACCAGTTAAAGATCTAACAGCAAAGACGGCAGCAAAAGCATTCCAGACGCATTTCTGTAGACCACATGGTTACCCAGAACAAGTCCTTGCAGACCAAGGTCCAGCTTTTGAATCAGAACTATTCAAGGAATTCTGCAATATGTACGGTTGTAAGAAGATTCGCACAACAACGTATCATCCTCAAACAAATGGTTTATGCGAGAAGATGAATCATATCGTGAATGAACTGTTGAAGACTTTACCAGAATCAGAAAGAAACCAGTGGTCAGATAAATTACCTGATTTGGTAGACTTATACAACCATGTACCCGTGAGTTCTACAAACTGCACTCCAGCCTACCTTATGCGTGCAAGACCCGGTAAATTACCAATTGATCTAGAAATGGGAATTGTAAAACCAGATACAGAAGTAGAAGAAGAAACAGATTGGGATACCAAACGTCAGAAACAGTATCAACAAGTACAAGAATGTGTAGAAAGAAACTTACAGCAAGCTAGAGCAAGACAAGCGAAGACTTTTAACAAACATGCTCAAGCAATGCCATTACAAGAAGGTGATCAAGGGCCCAACAAACTGGATAATCAGTGGGAAACCGTCCCATACACAGTCTTACCATCTAATCTAGACAATGTTAAAGCCTGTTTGATAAGTAAAGATGAAGGAAGAACTTCAGCAGTCATATCTCGTGATCAGTTAAAATTGTGTCCTGAAACACTGAAGACACCTGAAATAATAGAACCAGTACAGGTCCAACCTATCCAAGAGAAAGAAAAAGAAGAAGTATTCCACAAAGTACTAGGAGATTTCCCTAAAACATGGCCAAATTACCATGGAGCAGTTGTCGTACCAATGATTGCATTCCCTTCAATGGTGGACCCAAAACCAGAACCCGTGTTACCAGAACCTGTGTTACCAGAACCTGTGTTACCAGAACCTGTGTTACCAGAATC
>JARQOC010002835.1:0-21375 GCA_033576535.1 Allobates femoralis | reverse complement strand
CCAGCAGGACAATGCCCTTATGCCACAGAGCTAGGTCAATCAATGTGTGGATGAAGCAGCACCACATCAAGACCCTGTCATGGCCAGCCCAATCTCTAGACCTGAACCCCATTTAAAACCTCTGGAATGTAATCAAGAGGAAGATAGATAGTCACCAAAGCCATCAAACAAGGAAGAACTGCTTACATTTTTGTGCCAGGAGTGGCATAACGTCACCCAAAAGCAGTGTGAAAGACTGGGGGACAGCATGCCAAAATGCATGAAAGCTGTGATTAACTCCATAACGACAGCCTTATGTCAACAGACGTCGGAATAAAAGAGTACTTATGCCTAGCCGATGTCTGTAGACGTAAGCCAGGAATAAGCACTGGTGCGCCGACCGGTGACCAAAAATCTCTGGGGTTTTAGCTACCAGGGGGTACGCTAGAGATTATGGATTGGCTGCTTTTTTTACCGACACCAGTAATGTGATGACAGGTAAATCACATTACAAAAAATAACATTGCCGGTAAAAAATGTCGCATTTCTGGTGCGGACGAGACTGGGTGATTTGTGCGCAGGCGTTAGCCTGCGCACAGATCACATATGGGAGTGAATGGGTGCGCACGGTCATGCGCAGTCAAGCGCAGCACCGTGCGCTCTCATTATAAAGATAGGGGCTTGCGGTGCTGCGGTCACATTGCGGATCCCCTCCGCAGAACGCTGCGGAGGGGTCCGCAAATGTGAAGGCAGCCTTATTTCATAAGAGCTGAAAAAAACTGCATTGAAATGAAAGGCAATATGTTTCAAAATGGAGGAGTGTAACAATGTTGAAAAAGCTGGGCATGTTCACAAGATAAAAGAACATCCAGAGCTTGATAGCCTTAGGGCCCTTTCACATGAGCGTTTTTTTCAAATCGCGGCAGATGCGGTGAAAATAACGCATCTGCCGCGATTACCGCATACCGGCTGCACTTGCGGCACAGTTGCGGCGCGGTTGCGGTAAACGCCATACAAGGTATAGGCGGACTTGCGGCAAGTGCGGTTTTGGCACTTGCGGCAGGTGCGGCCACGAAAAAAAACGCAGCTGACAGCGTTTTTTTTTCGCGGCCGCACCTGCCGCAAGTGCCAAAACCGCACTTGCCGCAAGTCCGCCTATACCTTATATGGCGTTTACCGCAACCGCACCGCAACCGTGCCGCAAATGCAGCCGGTATGCGGTAATCACGGCAGATGTGGTTTGAAAAAAACGCTGATGTGAAAGGGCCCTTAGGGCCCTTTCACATCAGCGGTTTTTGAAATCGCGGCAGATGCGGTGAAAAAACCGCATCTGCCGCGATTGCCGCATAACCGCTGCACTTGCGGCGCGGTTGCGGTAATCCCCATAGAAAGTATAGGGGGACTTGCGGCAGGTGCGGCAAGTGCGGTTTTGCACTTGCGGCAGGTGCGGCCGCGAAAAAAACCCCGGTCAACCGCGGTTTTTTTCGCGGCCGCACCTGCCGCAAGTGCAAAACCGCACTTGCCGCACCTGCCGCAAGTCCCCCTATACTTTCTATGGGGATTAACGCAACCGCGCCGCAAGTGCAGCGGTTCTGCGGCAATCGCGGCAGATGCGGTTTTTTCACCGCATCTGCCGCGATTTCAAATAAACGCTGATGTGAAAGGGCCCTTAGATGGCACGGCATTATCATACACTGGCAGAAAAGTTTGCCATTTCAGCAAATTTCTCAGTATTCATCTAGGGGTATAGTGAACAGCAGATTTTTCATTTTGTTAATTTTTTTTGTATACCAGTTTATAAATGGGGGATGTTGGGAAAAAAAAAAAAAGTGAATACAGACAAAATGGCGGAAGGAGGCAAAAATAAAAACGAAAAATAAATCCAGTTATTCCAGGGATGTGTGATAACGACGAAACAGTCCCTCATGCAGAGGCCGGGTTTATCAGGACATGTCACACTGGTAACTGGTTTCTGTCCTGACTGTCTTTATAACATACTCTGCATCTCTTTAGGGGTCTGGCTTTTTTGCGTGTAGGTGGCACTTGTGATGGAAAATGTTGACCAGGGACAATTCTGCTGGCATGGGCTAGATGATCCGATCCCCCCCTTCCACCCCCTCCTCCCTTGGTCTCCAATTATCAGATATTTTATCACTTTTTCTAGGAACTCAAGGCAAGATCTTTGATTCCCAGCTTTTACGGTACAACACAGATGCATTATATGTGGTCACTTGGATCACATGTACCGCAGGTTTTTTGTACCAAACACGACACTTGAAAACAGCGCTGTAGGGCTGCAGCATTTGGTCCGAAAGGTCCAACCCACCCATAAATTTATTGTAGTCCTGTATTCAGACAGGCTTCCAGACACTAGCACTTGCCCTGCGTACTGAAATTTGGCTGGTTATGTCGGCATGAATAGGCGTTAACATGAGGACATCTTTCTTGTCACGAAACTTGACCAGAAGCATGTTTCTATTACAGAGCGCCTTAATTTCGCCTGCCTTTAATTTTTGAGTGACCAATGTCTTGGGCAACTGTCTTTTATTCCGGCGTATGGTGCCACAGGCCACTGTTTTTTTTCAAACAGGCACCTGAACAGGGGTACACTTGTATAATAATAATAATCAATGTACAAGTTGTACCCTTTGTCCAGAAGAGGATGGACCAGGTCCCAGACAATTTTCCTGGCTATGTTTAGTGTGGGGGGCATTCGGTAGAGACAATTTGGGTGTCTTTCCCCTCATAAACTCTGAATTTGTGTGTGCAGCCAGAGGCACTTTCACACAATTTATAAATTTTTAGTCCTAAGCAGGACCTTTTGCTTGGCAAATGCTGTTTGAAGTGCATGAAGAGGAGAAAGGGACACCGATCACCTTTGAACTGGATAAACAGTGAAGCAGCCTCAGCTGCAGACAATCGGGGGTGCACTTGGCTTAAATAGTGTGTGGTATGCTTTATCTTGAAAGAAGAAAAAAAGGCACTCACCCGATTGTCTGTAGTCACTAAAGGACGGCTTTATTCCACATTTAGGTACAGGGTGCAGGGGAGGGGGTGGAGGAGGTGCGGACTGTTTGAAGTGCAGTCTGCCCTTGAAAAGTACCACACATTTTTTTTTTTTTTTGGGGGGGGTATATGTGTGGGAAAATTTATCGTTGAAATGATTTATGAGGGGCCTAACTTTATAAGGTCTGTCATGGTTGGGGTCATTGGGAGGGGGACAATTTTTGTTATCAGCAAAGTGGAGAAATCGCAAAATGCTCTCAAATCGTTGCCGGGGACATCACTTCTCTGTACATATGGGTGTCATATAGGACATCAGATGACCAATAGGATCTGATGGTGTTTTTTTTTATCAGACCCATGTTCAGCAGTAGGCCAAAAAATGTTAAAATATCTGCCACGTCCACGGGTATCCAGTTACCACTTTTGGAGTAGTGGGAAGTGGGGTGGCTGGCAATGAATTGAGCAGCGTATAAATTTGTCTGTTCAACCATTAAATTTAATAGTTCTTCTGAGAAAATTTTTTTTTATTAAATCAAACTCCCTAAACCCTATGGTGTCTACGTGGATGCCCGTGGCAGAAGAAAATTTTGGGACGCATGGAATGTAGGCTTCCGTGGGAACCCAAACAGTCAGTGGCACTAGCACTAGACTACGCTCGACCGCTGTACCGTTCATAAGAGTCGTCATCGCTAGAGCTTGTGCACGAGGACGACAGCAGTAAAAACGGCTCTTCTGTCTCACTTGCACTTTCTGAATCTGAACAGATCATAGCGTAAGCCTCATCTCCTGTATACAAGCGTGCAGCCATTGCAGTATATATTTGTCTGTTTGTGTGTGTGTGTATGCATGCATGTATGTATGTGTGTGTGTATATGTGTATGTATATATATATATATATATATATATATATATATATATATATATATATATATATATATATATATATATATATACACACTAGCTGGGTGCCCGATGCAGATGCATCGGGATTCTAGAAGAGCGAGTCTCTGACTCGCAATGGCCGCTTCGCGGCCAATGCTTCGCGCTGCTAAGGTGACTCACCATGCCCCTCTGGGGCTGCTATATACCCCTCTGGGGCTGGGGCTGCTGTATACCCCTCTGGGGCTGCTGTATACAGCTCTGGGGCTGCTGTATACCCCTCTGGGGCTGCTATATACCCCTCTGGGGTTGCTATATACCCCTCTGGGGCTGCTATATACCCCTCTGGGGCTGGGGCTGCTGTATACCCCTCTGGGGCTGCTATATACCCCTCTGGGGCTGCTGTATACAGCTCTGGGGCTGCTGTATACAGCTCTGGGGCTGCTATATACCCCTCTGGGGCTGCTGTATACCCCTCTGGGGCTGCTGTATACAGCTCTGGGGCTGCTGTATACAGCTCTGGGGCTGCTGTATACCCCTCTGGGGCTGCTGTATATACCACTGGGGAGGCTACTGTATACTACCACTGGGGAGGCTGCTGTATACTACCACTGGGGAGGCTGCTGTATACCACTGAGGGGGCCTGTATACCACACTGCTGGGGCTGTATACCTGTGCTGGGGTCCACCCTCGGCTTATACACGAGTCAATAGGTTTTCCCAGGTTTTGGGGGCAAAAGTAGGGGGGTCGGCTTATACACGAGTATATATGGTATATATATGTATATATATATATGTATATGTATATATATGTATAACTGAATTAGTCCTTACCGGTAATTCCTTTTCTTGGAGCCTTCCACGACAGCATTGGAGGATGTCGTCCACGCCCTATTGGGGGACAGGAACACAGAGAGGTTAAAAGCCCCTCCCCTTCCTCCGTACTCCAGTGTATTACCAAGATCACCTGAAGACATGGATTACCTGATATAACCGGAGCCAAATACCGACAATAAGGGGGGGAACTGATGCTGTCGTGGAAGGCTCCAAGAAAAGGAATTACCGGTAAGGACTAATTCAGTTTTCTCCCATCGCCTTCCACGACAGCATTGGAGGAATACCACCGATACTCCTCAGGGTGGGACAACTGCCTGTAGGACTTTCCTACCAAAGGACAGATCCCGACTAGAGGACAGATCTAACCTATAGTGGCGAGAAAAGGTGTGGAGGGACGACCACGTAGCCGCTCTGCATATCTGCTCAGATGAAGCTCCAGCCCGCTCCGCCCAGGATGTAGCAGCAGCCCGAGTGGAATGAGCCTTCAACCCCACCGGAGGAGCAAGGTCTTGAGCGACGTAGGTCGAACAGATCGCCTTCTTGATCCAGGAAGCGATGGTAGCCTTGGAAGCCTTCTTCCCTTTGTTTTTCCCAAAATGCTGAACAAACAGGTTCTGATCTAATCTCCAGGAAGCGGTCACTTGGAGATAGTGGAGGACGGACCGACGGACATCCAAGGTGTGAAACGCGGCCTCAGCTGCATTAGCAGGAGAATGACAAAAGGACGGGAGCACCACTTCCTGGGACCGATGGAAATCCGACACAACCTTAGGAAGAAAGGACGGATCCAACCGAAGCGTAATGCGATCATCGGAAACCACGAGGTAAGGCGCCCGGACCGAGAGCGCCTGCAGCTCCCCAACTCGCCTGGCCGAAGTAATGGCCACCAAAAATGCCGTCTTGTGCGAGAGAGATGGAAGGGAAGCAGTAGACAAAGGCTCAAAGGGATCCTGAGAAAGCCCTTGAAGAACAATGTTCAAATCCCACGAAGGGACGAAAGGCCGAAGCCTGGGACGCAGTCTACAAGCAGAGGTAAAAAATCGTTTGATCCATCGATGGGCAGCAAGATCCTGATCAAATACGGCACTGAGAGCTGAAACCTGGACCTTAAGGGTGCTCGGCTGAAGGCCCAAATCCAAGCCTCGCTGCAAAAAATCCAAAATGAGAGCCACATTAGGATGATGGATATCCGGAACGGAAGGAGCACACCAGGACAGAAAGCGTTTCCAAACCTTCCCGTAAATGGCGTTCGTCACGGGCTTCCTGCTCTGCTGAAGCGTGCGGATTACTGCTTGGGAGAGGCCCTTGGCCGTCAGGATCTCGACCTCAACAGCCAGGCCGCCAGATTGAGCCACTGAGGGTCCGGGTGAAACAGAGGACCCTGGGATAGCAGGTCGAGGTTGTGGGGCAACCGAATCGGACCCTCCAGGCACAGGTCTTGGATAGCGCCGTACCATGCCCGTTTGGGCCACAGGGGAGCCACCAGGATAGCCGTCACCCCCTCCGCCCAAATCTTCTGCAACGTCTTGGGGAGCAGCGGGATCGGAGGAAATGCATACACCAACCGGAAGTCCCAGCGATGGGCGAAGGCGTCCAGCCCCAGAGGATGGTCCGACCGACTCAGGGAAAAATATGTTGGCACTTTGGCATTTGCTCCCGATGCAAACAGGTCGATTGATGGGACTCCCCACCTGTCCGTAAGAGAGCGAAACACGGCCGGATGGAGGCTCCATTCGCCAGGGTGGACCTCCGTGCGGCTCAAAAAATCTGCCTGTATATTGTCCGCTCCCCTCAGATGAACAGCTGACAAGGAGAGAAGATGGCGTTCTGCCCAGGAAAATATTCGTCTTGCGAGCACCTGCAAGTGGATGCCCCGAGTACCACCTTGGTGGCGCAAAAAGGCAACCGTAGTCACATTGTCCGACAGAACCTTGACGTGACGCCCTTGTAGGATGTGAACTGCAGCATGAAGAGTCTCCTCCACCGCTAGAAGTTCCCGGAAGTTCGAAGATTGACGACTGATTGAGAGACTCCAAACCCCCTGGAACGGCACGCGATCCACCATCGCTCCCCAACCGGACCCGCTGGCATCCGTAGTTACGGTGGTCACTGGAGCCTGCAGCCAGGCCACCCCCGTCCGGAGGTTCCCGGGATTCATCCACCAGGAAAGGGAGGCCACCACCCGCCCCGGGGTCTGGACCCGAGAGTTCAGGGAATCCTGGCGCCTGTCCCAGGAGCACAGAATGTGTTCCTGAAGCAGACGGGAATGAGCCTAAGCCCAAGCCACTGATGGAATGCAGGCCGTCATGGACCCCAACAGGGACATCGCCTCCCGCAAGGTGGGAGACTCCCGAGCCCGGAAGCGGGTCAGTTTGTCGCGGAGCAGAAGCCGGTGTGCGACAGGAAGGAACGAGGTCTGTTTGGAGGAGTCCAGCAAGACTCCCAAAAATTGACGGCGGGTCGCCGGAACCAGTTCCGACTTCCGAAGATTGGGCACCCACCCTAGACCCTGAAGAATCTCTAAAGTTCTGGACACATGGGTGCACAGGACCTCTGCCGAAGGCGCCACTACCAGCATGTCGTCTAGATAGGGAATCACGCATAAGCCCTGGGACTGGATGAATGCTATCACCTCCCCATGAGTTTGGTGAAAACCCTGGGGGCTGACGAGATCCCGAACGGCAGCACATTGAATTGATAATGGCCCGTCCCACCTGCCCCGGAGATCGCAAAGCGCAGAAAGCGTTTGTGAGACGGGTGAATGGGGACGTGATAGTACGCGTCCTGGAGGTCGATGGTGGCCATCATGTAATCCTGACCGATCAGGGGAATCGCCGAGCGGACAGATTCCATCTTGAATCGCCTGTAAAGAACATGACGATTGAGAAGTTTCAGATTGAAGATGATACGGGGCGCCCCGGAGGGTTTTCGTACCACAAACAACCTGGAGTAGTGCCCCTAGCCCATTTCTCCCGGAGGGACCGGAGACACCACGCCGGAACCTAACAGGTCTTGCAGACCCGACAAAAACAGTGTGCGAGAGTCCCCTAGAGGAAGGGGAGTGATCCGCAGACATTGAGGGGGCTGACTTTCGAATTCCAACCGCAGACCCTCCCGAATGGTCGAGAGGATCCACGGGCATGAGGAGATTGCTTCCCATTGGGGAAGAAACCTCAAGAGCCGCCCCGCAATGGGCCCGGCGTCACTGCTTAGAGCCCGGCTGGCCCCCCGCCCCCTGACTTCGGTGCTGGGGGAGCAAGATATTACGGTTTTTGTCACCTTTCTGGTAAGCCCAGCGACCGGACTTCCCCTTCCCCCTATACTGGGAGGGCTGGCTACGCTCGGCCCGAAAGGACTGCTTCCGAAAGGGCTTCTGTTCCGGGAGACACTTTTTCCGGTCTGACACCTTTTCCAAGATGTCATCCAATGCCGGACCAAACACATAAGACCCCTGAAAAGGGATGCCACACAGCTTAAGTTTAGACGTGACATCCCCATTCCACATCTTAAGCCACACAGCTCTGCGAGCTGTGTTGGACAACACTGCGCACCTGGCGTCAATGCGGACTGACTCCGCCGAGGCATCAGCCAGGAAGCCTGTAGCACGTCTTAGAAGTGGAACGGAATCCAACAGCTCCTCCCTGGAAGTACCCTGCAGGATGTGATCTTCCAGCTGGGAGATCCACCTAAAGAGTGATCTGGCCACACATGTCGATGAAATGTTCACCTTCAAAGACATAGCGGCCGCCTCCCAGGATTTTTTGAGAACACTCTCCATCTTACGATCGAGGGGGTCCTTCAACTGGGAGGAATCTTCAAACGGTAAGGCGGTCTTTTTCGCCACCCTGGCCACCTGGATGTCCACCTTCGGAACGTCCCCGAGAAAGTCAGCACCCTCCAAGGGGAACCGCTGTTTTAACTCGGAAGGGGTGATCAGCCTATTTTCTGGCAACTCCCACTCCCGCTGGATGAGCTCCCGGATGACCTCATGGACAGGGAAGCCCACCTGCCGCTTAGCCCTCAAGCCACCGAACATGGCGTCCTGCACTGAACAAGGGGGTTCGACCTCCTCAACTCCCATGGTGCTACGGATAGCGTCCAGCAATTCTCCCATGGACTCAGAGGAAAAATAGTAGTGTCCAGAATCTCGTGCCTGTGCAGAGGCAACAGAGGCAACATCCTCGCCGTCCTCAGACGCAGAGCTCTGGACAGCTGCCATGAAAGCCATCGACTCACAGTCCTGGAGCTTCCTCTTTTTTGGAGGGAAGGCCTGGATGCTGCAGCAAAAACCGGCAAGGCTGAGATAGAAGCCTGCACCTCCTGTCTAACTGCTTGAACTTCGTGTCTAACCATGGACCGGAGTTCCTCAAGCAGGGACGGGGATTCTTCCCTCACCACACCGTCCGTACATGGCTGACACAACTTCTTTTTGTAGGAAGAAGGAAGTTTCATGCCGCAGATGCCACATTTTCCGGATGGGGTTTTGCTGCTTTTAACAGGGGGGCCCTTGTCTCCCTATAGAAAAAGGGGGAGAAGGGGACCCAGAGTGAGTGAAGGGATCTAAGCCCCTGACCGCAGTGACCACCCCCAATACACTTACAGGAGCTGGGGGAACGCTGGGCTCTGCAGAGGCAGAGGAGGAAGATCTACCACCCTCCATCTTCAGGGATCTCCTTACCTGGGTGTAGTCTTCCGGCGGGTACTTATCTCTAAGCACCGTGCCCCCAACGTGGAACAGCTGTTCCCTCCCTCCTCCCGGTCACTGGCCGCAGGCAAACGCGTGCGATAGGCCTGCTGGGTCCCTGGAGCCGCGCCCAAGCAGTCACCGCGCGCACAGGAGCCGCCGGCCGAAAACCGGAAGTGACGTCACCCGAAACCGGAAGTGACGTCGCGGCACTCTCGGCGCGCGCTCCCGGGACCGCAGCTGGAGGAGGGAGACGCCGGAGAGCTGAGACAGGCCTCCGGCGCTCTGAAAACGGCCTGCTTTGCCCCGGAGGATGCAGGAAGGCCGCCAGGTCCCATATGGGAGCCCCGAGAAGGAGGAGGAGGACGCCCCCGACGCCCATCTCTGGACCGGCCGTAAGTTCACCCAAATGCTGCCCCTGCCGGCCTGACAGCACTGGAACCTCTCCATGCCCCAAGGGGGACAGGAAGACACTGGAGTACGGAGGAAGGGGAGGGGCTTTTAACCTCTCTGTGTTCCTGTCCCCCAATAGGGCGTGGACGACATCCTCCAATGCTGTCGTGGAAGGCGATGGGAGAAATATATATATATATGTATATGTATATATATATGTATATGTATATATATATGTATATGTATATGTATATGTATATGTATATGTATATATATATGTATATGTATATGTATATATATATGTGTATATGTATATATATATGTGTATATGTATATGTATATGTGTATATGTATATGTATATATATATGTATATGTATATATGTATATATATATGTATATATATATATATATATATCAAGGAAAAGAGGCAGCACTCAAGTTCAAGTGACTATAGGGTCTGTTTTTTTATTCAGAGCCATGTAGCACGACGTTTCGATGCACTACGCACCTTTCTCAAGTACCTAGTGCATCGAAACGTCGTGCCACATGGGCTCTGACTAAAAAACAGACCCTATATTCACTTGAACTGGAGTGCTGCCTGTTTTCCTTGATTTATTTGAATTGGTTTGGACACTAATACACAGGACTTGCACCTCGGATGAGTATATTATTGTGCTGTTCCATTTTCTCTTTTTATTTTTATATAATAATATTTTTATTGTGTGTGTGTGTGTATATGTATGTATGTATATATAGATATATGTAACATCATTTTTTTTTTTTTTTGTTTTTATAAAACAAAGTCCCCAAACCTGTACAAATGCTGGTTTCTGTACCCTAATGCTAGCCCTAGCTAGCGGTTTCACACTTCTAATAGCGGCACAGCTCCTCACTCAGATTCCCTGACAGGAATGAAACAAAGTGGAGCTGTGCTGCTGTTCCATACATTTGATGTGATTGGATAGTAATATTTACTATCAAATCACATCTCTTTTACGGTTTTACAGAGTGCGAGGGATGCTCTCATTGGTCCCTGGCATCTCCTCACAACTTTCCAAATGCTGTGATCATTGTATACCACAGCATCTGGAATGATCAGCCCGAGCACTTAAGTGCTGGCTCAGCTGTTGCTATGGAGCTCGGGCTCAGATTACAGCTCAGAGCTGGGAAACAGCTGATCAGCCCCTTCCCCCCCCCCCCCTCGCAGGGGCTAAGAGCCCGGGGAGCAGCTGATAAGCACCCCGTAGGGGCCCAGATGACAGCTCAGAAGTCGGGGAACAGCTGATCAGCAGAATTGCACAGAGAAGTGCACTCTTCCCTGTGCTATCATGTGATAGGTCAGTCAGGTTGACTGACCGATCACATCACTCTGAGTGTGAGGACCACTAACAAGGGTCCCCACACCTGTGCCCCTGACCCTTAGCTGTCACTGACAGCTGTCAGAATTGAACTGTCACTGTTTGTTTCCAAGCCGTGACAGTTCAAAGCCATGACGAGTTTAGTCGTCATGATGCGGGAACTGACATCTTTTCATGACTGCTAAACTCGTCATTGGTCGTAATGGGGTTAAGGCTACGTTCACACATTTGCGTATTTTGTTGCGCTTGCTTTTTGCTGCGTTTTTTGGCCGCGCAAAAAGTGCAACAAAATACGCTGGGGCTTTCACACACTGTGCTTTCTTTACCCCAGAAAGCGCAGGAGATGTCAGAGGGGAAGAAGAATCCTGCTTCCTCCTCCCCTCTGTGACATGTGTGACTGCCCCATTCGATTTTGCAGTGTATTAATATACACTTAGAAATATAAATTAAACAAAGCCAAACGTATGTGTGGCGCTCCTGCGACCAGGGTGGCCACAGGTAGGAACTGCAGCCAGGCAGGAAGGTACAGTTTGTATATCAAACACCCTCAAAACACACATCCACTGACATAGACCCAACCTGGAGCCTGGGACTCTAGGAAGGCAAGGGGTAGTAGGGCCAGTTATAAGTGGGTGAGGCGTAGTCATGGTAACAAACCATTATAAAAGGAGAAAACAGGAAGTAGTTAGCCAGTAGGCCGGAGTAGGCGAGTGCTGACAGAGTGACCAGTAAGGACAGGAACAACAGAAACCGGACCAGTGCCACCGGGTTCGAGGAAGACGGTAGCGCTGACAAATTACTGACAGGAAACACTCTCCTGACATACGGGAAGTTACACAAGAAGGAAAGAGCCTGGTGATCCCTTGCAAGTCAGACACCCAAGGCTAGGCTGGAACCAGAGTGTCAGCTCTGAGGGGGACTGAAGTCTCATACCGGCTCCCCAGACAAACTGACGGGGAACACAGATTTTTGATCTGTATTTCCATTACAGGGTTGGGGACATAGCAGCAACTAGGAGGACCCGGCTTACAGCCCATACACTTAGGGGGAAGCTACATTGAGGGACCGAGCTGCCGCTCTGCAATCCACCCAGAAGGCGAGAGAATCAGCCTGAAAGGACATATAGAAAGAGTGAGGAGTCTAAGGGTGCCGTCACACGCTTCAATTTCCTGAACGATATTGTTAGCCATCACATGCACGCACGATCGCTAACAATATCGTTCACATCGTTGGTGAGCTGTCACACAGACAGACTCGCTAACGATGTGGACCAGCGAGATCGCTGGTAACCATGGTACACATCGGGTTACTAGGCGCCGCGCCATGCTTAGTAACTCGAAGTTTACCATAGTTACCATCTCCCAGCATATGAAACAGAAAAAAACAGCACTGTTGCGCCACACTACTAAATTTCACCACAATGTGGTTCTATTAAATGAACACTAACCTTTCAACATATCCACAGGATCAGGAATATACTAAAGTTTGGGACGATTATATGTTGAATTGTTCACTGGGAATGATACGTATCATCTTGCAAAAACGTTTAAAATTAGCTGAACAAGCATTACAGGACATGATTAAAATCTGTTCAGGGATCGATGATTATGTACATAGCATAGAATTTAAGGAATTTGATGTAAAATTAAGGATGAGGCTAAATAAACTAGAGGAGGAATTAGTTAAAAGAAAAGTGATTAAATTTATGAGGGATAAATCACATGATAAATTACTTGATAAATCTGATAATATAGAATCAATGGATACAAATCCACCACCATCTGCAGATAAAAATAGTCTTGAAGAATCTGAATAACCATGTCAATAGAAATGAGGAAAAAATAATGATCATGAAAGAAAATGTTAATAAGAAAGAAAAAAAGAAAAATTATCCTAAAGAGACAAGCGAAGTGTTAAAGACAGCCAAACAGGAACAGTATGAAACCCATAAAAAAACCCTTAAAAAAAACCTTATTAATAGAGGTAGAATAGAGCCTGAAGAAAGAGAAGAAAAGAAGGAGAAAAAAAGAGGATAAAACATCGGATGAAATAGGCAATAGAATTAAAAGTTCACATAGTAAGAAGGGAGAAACCAACCCTGACAAAACCAATAATAATAATAAAAATAAAAATAAAAGTAAGAACAAACACTCAGACCCCCAAGATATGAAAAATAAGAAAAATAATGAAAAAATTAACATTACTGATAATGATAACGATAGTAAAAAATCAAAGGAATCTCAGCAAAACAATCCACTGGGTGTTACTATAGCTCCTGTAGAGATCACATCACTAGATAATGATTCCGTAACATCACAAATTTTAGAACCAGCAAATCAATCACTAAATGTATCAATAGATAATGACTACAATGAGTCATTTGAATTGTTCACAATTCACAGTAATACTCCATCACAACAAGCACAGAAACACAAATTAGGTACACTAGATGACACGATATATAAAAGATTACCAAAGTCACCGGCTTCACTAATATCCTTAGAAACTTCAAATTCTCGACCCGGGATAGATTCACGGAAAAAACAAAAATCACTGAATTCACAAAATATAGATTTAATCACTGAGGAAAACGGGTATAATGATCTCGAGGAGGAGAATATAACATCAACACAGGAAAAGAGACCAACTAATTCTAACACCATAAAAAGGCCCAGAAAAAAAGCTTCAAAAATTACTCATTTTTGTCAGGAGGTAATAGGACGTGGATCAAAAAGAAAAAGAGACCAAGAGGGTGCAGAGGGAGTGGACACCAGTCGCACTCTGCACTCCTTACAAATAGAGAAGAAAAAAACAAAAGTAGATTAAGAAAAGATCCGGAAATGGAAATAGAAAACATCATAGAGCTGGATAATAATAAAATAAAAATGAATGATGATAAGACAGGGATTTTTAATATTTCAGGGGTAGAATTAACGGAAGAAGAAATAAGTGTTAAAACGAGGGCTATCCTATTGTCCAAAATCGCAGATGAGTTCCTTTGATCTTTACATTGACTCTAATGAATTTATACGTAAATTAACTGTCCAGAGGCATTTTGCACTTGAAAAAATACAGGGTAAAAGACATACCGTATATACTCGTGTATAAGCCGATCCGTGTATAAGCCGACTCCCCTACTTTTGCCCCCAAAACCTGGGAAAATCTATTGACTCGCGTATAAGCCGAGGGTGGACCCCAGCACAGGTATACAGCCCCCAGCAGTGGTATACAGGCCCCAGCAGTATGATATACAGCAGCTCCCAGTGGTATATACAGCAGCTCCCAGTGGTATATACAGCAGCCCCAGTGGTATATACAGCAGCCCCATTGGTATATACAGCAGCCCCAGTGGTATTGCAGCCCCTATATACAGCAGTCCCAGTGGTGTATACAGCAGCCCCTATATACAGCAGCCCCAGTGGTATTGCAGCCCCTATATACAGCAGCCCCAGTGGTACGGTATTGCAGCCCCAGTGGTGTATACAGCAGCCCCTATATACAGCAGCACCAGTGGTATTGCAGCCCCTATATACAGCAGCCCCAGTGGTATTGCAGCCCCAGTGGTGTATACAGCAGCCCCTATATACAGCAGCCCCAGTGGTATTGCAGCCCCTATATACAGCAGCCCCAGTGGTATTGCAGCCCCAGTGGTATTGCAGCTCCAGTGGTGTATACAGCAGCCCCAGTGGTATTGCAGCCCCAGTGGTATTGCAGCCCCTATATACAGCAGCCCCAGTGGTGTATACAGCAGCCCCAGTGGTATTGCAGCCCCTATATACAGCAGCCCCAGTGGTATTGCAGCCCCAGTGGTGTATACAGCAGCCCCTATATACAGCAGCCCCAGTGGTATTGCAGCCCCAGTGGTATTGCAGCCCCTATATACAGCAGCCCCAGTGGTATTGCAGCCCCAATGGTGTATACAGCAGCCCCTATATACAGCAGCCCCAGTGGTATTGCAGCCCCAGTGGTATTGCAGCCCCTATATACAGCAGCCCCAGTGGTATTGCAGCCCCTATATACAGCAGCCCCAGTGGTATTGCAGCCCCTATATACAGCAGCCCCGGTAGTATTGCAGCCCCTATATACAGCAGCCCCAGTGGTATTGCAGCCCCTATATACAGCAGCCCCAGTGGTATTGCAGCCCCAGTGGTATTGCAGCCCCTATATACAGCAGCCCCATTGGTATTGCAGCCCCTATATACAGCAGCCCCTATATACAGCAGCCCCAGTAGTATTGCAGCCCCAGTGGTATTGCAGCCCCACACAAATGCTGGCACACGTCTTCCCCCTGTTGTGGCCCCCCCTGCTGATTACTTACCATCCCTGGTCTTCAACAGCACCTCCGCGCCGGTCCTCTGTGCTCCGGTCCACCTTGGTCCCGTCCTCTGTGCTGCCGTCCACGGCTGCATCCGGGGTCCCCGCGCGTCGCAGAAGCGATGACGTCATCGCTTCTGCGACCCGGCCGGTCACATGATACAGCCGGGGAACGGAGCACAGAGGACGGGACCACGGAGGACCGGAGCACAGAGGTGGTGCTGCTGAAGACCAGGGATGGTAAGTATTCAGCAGGGGGGGCCTTACAACAGGGGGGGACATGTGCCAGCAGTTTGGGGGGGCATTATGTACAGATATGCACTGCTCCCCCTGGCGCTGATTGACAGGGGGATGCAGTGCATATGTAATGAGCGGCCCCACGTGACGGGGCCGCTCAATATACAGTATCCCCACCGCCTCCTCCTGCCTCCCCAGCCCGACACAGCCCCCACCCCACTCACCCTGTATATTGACTCGAGTATAAGCCGAGGGGGGGACTTTTCAGCCCAATTTTTGGGCTGAAAAACTCGGCTTATACACGAGTATATACGGTACACAAAATGGAAATGAAAAGGATGAAAAGATTAATAGTACTGGTAACTTCGATAATGACTATATCCATGTAAATCCGAGAACATGTAGCAATTTTTACCCAATACACCATCGGGGTCCCCATTTGGAGACTTTCCAACATCTTGCTTTAAAAGAAATTCGGAATATTAGTCATACTAAAGGGAAGGATAACCTCACATTAGGAGAGAGACATGCCATAAAAAAATTAAAAATGAATCATAATCTAATAATAAAGAAAGCCGATAAAGGTGGTGGAATAGTGATAAGGAATCGTAATTGGTACTGTAATAAGGGTAACCAAATTTTATCGAATGAAAATTACTATGAAAAAATGACTGGTGACCCTATGGAAAATATTCTTTGTGATGAATATCGCTCAATGAACAAGGCGGCCTGGCTGCGGGGCATATTGGACAAGAGAGAATTTAAATTCCTGAATGTCACAAAGTATAAAATACCCCACTTTTATTTTTTACCTAAACTACATAAAAATAAAATTGACCCCCCTGGACGTCCAATTATTTCCGGGATTGGGGCATTAACAAGTAATCTTTCACATTATATTGACCTTTTTTTTACAGAAATATAATTTAGTATTAGACTCATATTTAAAAGATTCATCGGAATTGATCAGTCTCCTGTCCGCGATGCCCCTGCAGCCAGGTTGCCTTCTTCTGACCATGGACATTAGCGCTTTATATTCAAATATCCCCCATGAGTTTGGAATAGGCGCAATTGAATGGTTCCTCACCAAGGATACAGAAATGAAGGACCCACAAAAAGAATTCATTATAAAAGGGATAGAATTCATATTATCCAATAATATATTCACTTTTCAGGAAATAATGTACAGACAGGTAAGGGGATGTGCGATGGGCACCAGATTCGCCCCAAGTTATGCAGGCCTTTATATGGGGGCTTTTGAGTCGGTGACCATCGCACATTCCCCCCTGGGTATCAAACATATCAGGTTCTTTAAAAGGTACATAGATGACCTCATATTCATATGGTCAGGCACTAAAGAGGAGGCAATCGCATTTACAGAGGATTTAAATCGAAACAATTGGGGGAAACAATTAGAATTTACACTGAATCTCTCCAGCTCCCATATTCAATTCCTTGATCTCTTAATCAAAATAGACAGCAAAGGAGAAATAAGTACTTCCACCTTTTTTAAAGAAGTGGATGTGAATAGCTATTTAAACTTCACTAGTAGCCATCTCCCCTCATGGATTCGCAATATCCCATATGGGCAATATTGGAGAATTAGAAAAAACTGCACCCATTATGATGATTATCTCCATGAAGCTGAGATATTGAAGAACAGATTTAAAGAAAAAGGCTACCCGAATAAATTACTACGGGATGCATTTATAAAATGCGGGCAATTCACACAAAAGAGCTGTTCAAAAAAACTAGAAGATCGTAGAATGGAGAAATTGATTAATAATCAGATCGATACAAAGAATAATTATCGCTGTAATCTGATAACTACTTATAACCAATCCCATAAAAACATCTATAAATTTATGAAAAAACTTTGGTTTCTTTTAAAAGGGGACCCAATACTGACAAAATTGATTCCTGATAATCCGAAAATTATTTTCAGGAAAGGAAAAAATTTACAGGCAATACTCGCCCCGAGTAGGATAAAAAGTATTCAAGAAATCAAAAATAATGGGAAATCTGATATAGGAGGATCCCCAATGGAATTGGGTTGTTATAGTTGCAGGTCGAAAAAATTTAAGTGTTGCGAAATAATAAATCATGGTAGTAAAGTTTTTTTCTCAAATACCACCAATCAATCATTTATGATCAACCAGAGATTAGACTGTAATTCTAAAAATATTATCTATTTACTCGAGTGTCCTTGTAAATATCAGTACGTCGGGAGAACAATACAAAGCATGCGAGCTAGGCTCAATAAACATCGGCATAATATCCAAAAGGGCTTTATGCTCCACAGCGTCTCCCGACACTATGCCCAAATACACAACAAAGATCCCTCTACATTACGATTAACAATAATTGATCAGATAAATAATCATTGTCATGATATAATGAATACAATAAACAGAAAGGAATCTTACTAGATTTTTAAAGTGGGGACATTATCTCCAGAAGGACTGAACCTCTTTCTGGAAAAAACTTGCTAAAATATTTGCCAAAAATCTGCTAAAAAACGTGTCAAAAAACTTGATATAAAAAAAAAAAAAAAAAAAAAAAAAAAAAACTTGCCAAAAGAAACTTGTCAAAAAAACTTGCTAAAAAATTTGCTTGCCAAAAAACTAGTTAAACTTGACAATAAACTTGCTAAAAAACTAGTTCATAAACTTGCTAAAAAACTAGTTAAAAAACTTGCCAAAAAACTAGTTAAAAAACTTGCCTAAAACTTGCTAAAAAAAACTTGCCAAAAAGCCTGTCTAAAAAAACTTGCCAAAAAACTTACTAAAAAACTATTTTAAAAAACTAGCTAAGAAACTGGTTAAAAAACTTGCCAAAAAACTTGCTAAAAAAAACTAGATATAAAGGAACTTGCTAAGAAAACTTGCCAAAAAACTAGTATAAAAAAACTTGCCTAAAATTTGCTAAAAAACTTGCCAAAAAGCTTGTCTAAAAAAACTTGCCAAAAATCTTGTTTAAAAAAAAAAATTTTACTAAAAAACTTGCTAAAAAAATTGCTAAAGAATCAGAGTAAATGAATCATTTGTGAAATTCTTTAAGAGATTGCTAATGCGCCTCTTTTTATAATAATTTTTTATTAGGTTTTATAACGTGTTTTACCAATATTGTCAGAAATGTTGTCATTTAAAATATGACATTATGATTTAGAATGTAGAGCTTGGAGCCTATTGCAGTAATAACAACTAGCATAGGAGAGTGTAATGAGTGTAACAGATGTTGCTAATGAATGACTAGTTAAGATCATGTGATAGGTATATATAAGAGGGGGTTGAGCAGGGGCCCCTCATCCACTTGAGAAAGACGCCGATTTGTGTGTCGAAACGCGTTGTGGTCGCACCCTGCAGCTTTGTGTAATAAACTTAAGGTAATTCTATGAAGGCTTGATCTTGTGTTACCTAGCGCCGCATTCTAACACCGCTCCTTCTATCATTCATCTCCCAGCATAGGCTCTGTTGCTGGGAGATGGATAATTGCGGTTTCAGATACCACGATGATGCAGATTGATCAAGCGACTATCGCTTGATTTGAGCTCCTGCTCACAAATCTGAGATCAAGCAGTCAAACGATTTTACATTGTAAATTCCCTTGATTACACGCAGCGACGCACAAACAATATTGCTTAAAGGGAACCTGTCACCTGGATCTAAGCCCCTACACTATCACTACCTGTCCATGCACCTTCCTAGCTGCTCCCTATCTATCCCTCTCTGAGCTAAATCCGCCCTATAAAACTGCAGAAAAATAACTTATAACTTACAGAAGTCCCTGAGGCTGGGGACTGAGAAGGCGGCGCCAGGCTCCATTCAGCCCCTCCTCCATGCAGCAACACACGCCCCACTGGGCGGCATTATTCTTTCTTCATCGCCGCCTCCTCCATTTGGAATCTGTGCTTTACACCTATCATGTTGTGGTGATGCGACCTCGATGTGTCCCCTGACCGGGACACAGCATATGGGAGATTGTATCTTCTGCTCAGTAGCAGCACACACAGGGTGAGCTGCTACTGGAGCTAAGTGCTGATTGAAATCACTGACCCCCAGGTGTGCGGGTGAATAGGAGATGATATGTGCTGCCCTGGGCTGTGGGGAGGGGGTGGAGTGTGTCAGGACAGCAGCAGGAACTGCTGGGATTGTATGAGGTTCTACTCGGCTGTGCCCCGGTGTAACAGGCCAGACTAACCCCCCCGACCAGAATATACTCGGGGTTAAAGTGGCCTAGGCCAGATTATACCCCTCCATATACCACAGCAGCTGTAGATCAGGGCCCCAAGCAACACATGGGGGCCCAAGGCAGCACAAAGTGGCCCAGGCAGCAGAAAGTGGCCCTACACAACATACAGGGGCCCCAGGCAGTGCTAGGGCCCCAGGCAGTGCTAGGGGCCCCAGGCAGTGCACAGGGCCCCAGGCAGCACAAAGTGGCCCCAAGCAGCACAAAGAGGCCCCAGGCAACATACAGGGGCCCCAGGCAGTACTAGGGGGCGCAAGCTACACACAGGATCCCAGGCTACACACAGGGGCCCCATGCAGCATACAAGGGCCCCAGGCAGTGCACGGGGCCCCAGGCAGTGCACGGGGCCCCAGGCAGTGCACGGGGCCCCAGGCAGTGCAAGGGGCCCCAGGCAGCACAAAGTTGCCCCAGGCAACATACAGGGGCCCCAGGCAGTACTAGGGGCCCCACGCTACACACAGGGTCCCAGGCTACATACAGGGGCCCCATGCAGCATACAAGGGCCCCAGGCAGTACAAAGGGGTCCCAGGCAGCGCATGGGGGCCAGAGGCAGCACACAGGGGCCCCAGGCAGCACAAAGTGGCCCCGGGTGGCCCACTGCCTGGGGCCCCTGTACATTGCCTGTGGTCACTTTGTGCTGCCTGGGGCCCCTGTGTGCTGCCTGGGGCCCTTGTATGCTGCATGGAGCCCTTGTGTGTAGCCTGGGATCCTGTGTGTAGCCTGGGGCCCCTGGTACTGCCTGGGGCCCCTGTATGTTGCCTGGGGCCACTTTGTGCTGCCTGGGGCCCTGTGCACTGCCTGGGGCCCTGTGCACTGCCTGGGGCCCTTGTATGCTGCATGGGGCCCCTGTGTGTAGCCTGGGATCCTGTGTGTAGCCTGGGGCCCCTGGTACTGCCTGGGGCCCCTGTATGTTGCCTCGGGCCCCCATGCACTGCCTGGGGCCCCTAGCACTGCCTGGGGCCCCTGTATGTTGCGTAGGGCCACTTTCTGCTGCCTGGGGCCACCTTGTGCTGCCTCGTTCCCTCATGCATTGCTTGGGGCCCTGTGCACGGCTTGGGGCCCTGATCTACAGCTGCTGTGGTATACGGAGAGTTATAATCTGGCCTAGGCCTGTTTATACCCCGGGGTATAGTTTGGGCTAGGCCAGAATATACCAAGGGTATATTCTGGCCCAGGGGGGTATATTCTGGGCTAGCCCAGTTTATACCTCGAGTATATTCTGGTCGGGGGTTAGTCTGACCTGTTACATCGGAATCTGGAGGTCTGTGAATACCTGAACTGTGCCATTAAACTGTGCTGTGTGAGTAAATACCTGAGTCTCTGCCTTCTGTAGTGCTGATCCTAACTGCTACCTTACAGTGTAAAGTGGGTGGGAGATTCCAAATGGAGGAGGCGGCGATGAAGAAAGAATAACGCCGCCCAGTGGGTTGTGTGCTGCTG
>JARQOC010002834.1:0-21387 GCA_033576535.1 Allobates femoralis | reverse complement strand
AGGAGTCAAATTCAGGGAAATTGAGGGGTTAAAGTTGGAGGTTTGGCTTACTGACTTAAAAGCCCTGCTTCAAATTGCAGCTTGGGGATCAAGATAAGGCCTATAAGGTATGCAGGACATGTGAGGAAGATCTCTGCTGGTGGTATAAAGGCAAGAAGCCATCTTTTGATTTTGTTATTTTAATGATTTTTGTTCAGTTGGCGTTAAAGGTTTCAATAGATGAAACAAAACAGGACTAACTTACCCTAAGCTAAAATCAGCTATTCATCCAGTAGTTCCTAGCAGCGAACTACCAGTACCATCTACCCCCCTAATTTGGATGATATCAGGTTAGCTGAAGAAGAAGATGGTATACCAGCACAGGAAGATTCTGGCTCTGAAGTTTCAATGGATGAGTGCCTCAACTTTTTTCTCAGAATGACTTAAACGATCTTGTTGGAGATTTGGGCCTTTCTAAAGATGCTGCCGAATTGTTGGGATCAAGACTCAAGAATAAACACGTTCTGTCACCTGGAACATCATTTTCATGGTACAGGCACAAAGAAAGTAAATTCACATCATTTTATCGTACAGAAGGGAATATGTATTTTCGTACTGATGTCCCTGGGCTCATGAGGCAATTTGAAATAGAATATGAATCATCTCAATGGTGCTTATTTATTGATTCTTCCAAAACAAGCCTGAAAGCAGTCTTGATGCATAATGGAATTTAATTTGCATCACTCTCTGTTGGACACTTGTAGTGACCTAGCGTTTTCCATGTGATGTTTGATAATGTCGTGTATTGTGTCTATGGCGCCCCACTGGTCGGGATGCCATAGAGGGGTACTGCACCCAAAAAAAAGAGCATGTAGTATCCCTGTGACCAGGGAGTTGGGATGGTGAATAAAGGACCCTCAAAACGCACATCCACACACACCCTAGGTAGGGGACCGTGAGTGGACCCGCTTCAGAGAGGACCCAGTCCCGTGGTAGGAGTGACAGAGTAGAAAAGTGTGTGGGTGAGAGGAGAGTTAAGTCAGTCAGAACAGTGAGTGAGAAGAAGTCAGTGGAGAGCTCCGTTGGGGAGTGAGGAGTGCAGACGGTGGAGCAGCCGTCAGGACAGAAGGAGATCCTAAGGGCACTAGGTAGTGCGGTGCACCTGAATTCGGACCTGCTACGTCTACTGACCGGAGGGATCTGTCCTGGAATAGAGGGCCGGCTCTGAGCATGGTCCGGGTGTTCACCCCCAAGCCGTCTAACTGGAGGCCCAAGCTTCTAGAGGAAGTCGCGGCCGAACGCCCAGCGCATCTTGAAAAGGCACCTAATATGGTCTAGGGGACTCAGAGAGGAGTCCTCCAGAGAGGGTCTGTGGGAGCTGGTTTGAGGCTCTGCGCGCAGGAGCGCTTTGAGGGAGGCAGGAAAGAAAACAGTGAGGGACAGGAAAGGAACGGCAGGCACGCCACCAAGGGTCCCGGTTCCCTGGTGACTACCCAGGCCAGAGAGTGACCCGAGAGACTGTACCATCTGTAACCTGCCTGACGTACTGCCAGTAAACCCATTCAGAGTTTAAGACTGTGTCGTGTACTTCATTTGCCTGTGACTGAAGAGCAGTACACTTTCTGCAGTGAAAGGATAAGTGACTGTGCTGTGTGGTAAGCTGCTTCCCTGTGTAAAGAATATACATAAACTATTTCAACTGCCCCGGGGATCAAGCTCCAACTACGGGGAACGTAACCATCTTGCTGCTCCAATATCACCCCGGAGGACTGTCCCACACGGTAGGTGGCATCACGAAACACTTTTATTTTACTTTTATTGACTGTTTCCCCCCTCTTTTTAAGCGACCACCAGGGCCACCGGAACGGGCACAGGCCCCAGCAACATCCCCCGTGAACTAAAACTAAAACGCCCTGTTCCGAGTATCCCAAACCCTTGGGCGGGTCATATCTCCTGCACTCTAACTCTGAGAGTTGTAGCCTGTCTAATCCCACACTGCCCTCTGCTGGCCTTTCTCTGAACTACAGTTACCTTAGCAACCAAAGGGGAATATTCCGGCAGATGAGTGTAGCTGCTGGAGACATACAGTAGGAAGTAAGGGTATCTTTACACACGGCAACTTTTCTAGGAATTTCACTGGCAACTCACTGGTTGCAATGAAATCATGGACACATTGTTCTATCTTGTTGTCGTGTACAAATGGAACAATGTGTCCATGATTTCACTGCAACCAGTGAGTTGCAAGCAATATATCTCTGTGTGTAATGGTACCTTAAATTTGACTGGCCAGTTCTGAACAGAACCACATCCCAATTATATGAGGGTGTTCACACTGATGTAACCACATTATTATAGATTTGTTATTTTTTCTATTTCCCTCTCAAAATTATTTCAGCTTGTTTCTCAATAGATTTGTACAGAATATGAGTGACATAATAGTTGGAAAAAGTTCTGAAATGATTCTACTTAGTATGATTTTTTTTACATGGCAAACACCTGGCATTTTAACAATGGGGTGTAAACTTTTTATATCCACTGTAAGCAAAAATGTATGTTTAAGCCATATTTAGCAAAGTGTGGTATACATTATTATGAATATCACTAAAAGTAAAGACAGTGCTAGAATTGAAACAAGTTTGTGACCTGCCTGAACTGTACTACTTCTATAAGTCAAAATATGTTTTTTAGACAAAAATATCTACCGCACCTGCCACCCCCTATGCCACATCCCATCCTAAGAAAACACTTACGGTAACAGAGCCTTGGATACCATATGCATGTTTCCATTTTTTTTTTAGAAATATGAATTTATTCATCTCATGATATATTAATAAACCTATCCTGTACTGTATGCTACACACATATCCTGTTTTCTATACTGCAATAAAATAAATGAAGGCTGCAGGTTCTGAGGTTGGTATTATACCACATAGTTGGCACACAGCAACTTAATATAGACTGAAAGGAAGCAGAAAAATATGTCGCTGTGTTATGTGTCTGTGCTGGCATGTTTTATTATGCAGTCATTTTTTCAGAAATAGTAACTGGAGTTGCCTTTGCCACAAAATGTATTTACAATCTCTTACAACATTAATATTTGCAAGCAGAATGAATGATTATTTACCATTATTTATTTAGGGACAAGACATGATCTTGAATAAACTTCTAATCCTGTGAGGATTTTTGCTTTATCTAATAACTGTATAACTATAGACTTTTTATGATCTGATTATTAAGAACCTGTACAAGAAACCATTGAATTACCATATTTTTTAGACTATAAGATGCACTTTTATCCTAAAACATTTGGGGGGAAAGTGGGGGAGCATCTTATAATTTACATGTACAGGGTGGGCCATTTATATGGATGCACCTAAATAAAATGGGAATGGTTGGTGATATCAACTTCCTGTTTGTGGCACATTACTATATGGGAGGGGGAAAACTTTCCAGATGGATGGTGACCATGGCGGCCATTTTATAGTTGGCCATTTTGGATCCAACGTTATTTTTTTCAAAGGGAAGAGGGTCATGTGACATCAAACGTATTGAGAATTTCATAAGAAAAACAATGGTTTTAACGTAACTGTATTCTTTCATAAGTTATTCACATGTTTATGACCACTTATAATATGTGTTCAAAGTGCTGCCCATTGTGCTGGATTGTCAATGCAACTCTCTTCTCCCACTCTTGACACACCTATAACAGCACCACAGAAGAAATGCTAGCACAGGCTTCCAGTATCCGTTGTTTCAGATGCTATCTTTGTACCCCATATACCACACCATACCATCAACGTTTGTGTTCCAACAGTCTTGGAGGGATCTATCCTGTATGGGTTAATACCAGACCAATAGCGGTGGTTTTGATTGTAAACTTCACCATTCACAAAAATGTTTGCCTCATCACTCATCTGAAGGCAATTGTCAATGCTGTGAAGATAAGAGATGTGCAGCATCTGAAACAATTAATACTGGAAGCCTGTGGCCAGGGTCAGACTACCGTTGTTAGCAGATGTCATGAACATCCGCTAAAAACTTAGTCTTTTTTTCAGCAGCTCATATGTGCTTTCCAGCGCCGCTGCTGTGCTCAACGCTGCCCCTAGTTACCCGCTGTTGATCGTGGTAACAGACCACACATCATGCTGAATAGCGGCCACTTTAGCAGAGCGGACAGGGAAACACTGCATGCAGCGTTTCCCTGTCCACTCTGCTTAAGTGGACGCTATTCAGATGGATGTGTGGCTGGTTACCATGATCAACTTCGAGTAACTAGGGACAGCATTGAGCAGTCGTGACATCTGCTAAAAAAGGTAGTCTGACCCTGGCCTTATATGTATGTAACGCAAATGAAATCTAAAACTTATGTGATAACACGGTTCTACATATTTTCAAAAGTTGTCAGATTCAGCTATGAAATTAGCTATTTCTTAATGAATCTGACCTCCTGAATTCAAATAGGACAATGCTAATTTTTAGTTGGCTAGTTTCTATGAAATCATAGAGTTTTCCTTTCTGCTGCTACAGTCATGGCCTTTGGCACCCTTAAAATTGTTCTAGAAAATGAAGTATTTCTTCCACAAAATTATTGCAATTACACATACCGTATATACTCGTGTATAAGTCGAGTTTTTCAGCACAAAAATTGTGCTGAAAAGTGCCCCCCTCGGCTTATACACGAGTCACTATACAGCTGAGTGGGGGGGGGCCGGTGTCCGGGGGCTGGAGGAGGCAGGGGGAGGCTGCACTATGAGCGGCCGGTCACGTGGGGCCGCTCATTAGTGCAATGCAATATGCACGGCATCCCCCTGTCCATCAGCGGCAGGAGGAGCCGTGCATATTACATTGCGCTCCCCCAGTAGTTTATACAGGCCCCCCGATCCCCCCCCCCATAGTTTATACAGGCCCCCCTGATCCCCCCCGCCCCGTAGTATATACAGGCCCCCCGTAGTTTATACAGGCCACCCGATCCCCCCCCAGTATATACAGGCCCCCCGATTCCCACCCTCCCTGTAGTATATACAGGCCCCCCGCGCTCTATATACAGGCCCCCGGTTGCAGCCACAGACCTGTAAGAGAATCGCTTTCATACTTACCCTCCTCGCTGTTACCCGCGCTCCTCCGGTCTCCTTCCCGCTTCTACCCGGCGCGTCCACAATGACGTCATTGTGGATGCGCCGGGTAGAAGCGGGAAGGAGACGAGGACGCGCGATGACAGCGAGGAGGGTAAGTATGAAAGCGATTCTCTTACAGGTCTGTGGCTGCAACCGGGGGCCTGTATATAGAGCGCGGGGGGCCTGTATATACTACAGGGAGGGTGGGAATCAGGGGGCCTGTATATACTACGGGGGGGGGGGATCGGGTGGCCTGTATAAACTACAGGGGGCCTGTATATACTACGGGGCGGGGGGGATCAGGGGGCCTGTATAAACTACAGGGGTGGGGTATCGGGGGGCCTGTATATACCACACTGCTGGGGAGGGTGCTGTATATACCACACTGCTGGGGAGGCTGCTGTATATACCACACTGCTGGGGAGGCTGCTGTATATACCACACTGCTGGGGAGGGTGCTGTATATACCACACTGCTGGGGAGGGTGCTGTATATACCACACTGCTGGGGAGGGTGCTGTATATACCACACTGCTGGGGAGGGTGCTGTATATACCACACTGCTGGGGAGGCTACTGTATACCACACTGCTGGGGAGGCTGCTGTATACCACACTGCTGGGGGCGGTATACCTGTGCTGTGGTCCACCCTCGGCTTATACGCGAGTCAATGGGTTTTCCCAGGTTTTGGGGGCAAAAGTAGGGGGGTCGGCTTATACACGGGTCGGCTTATACACGAGTATATACGGTATTTTATTATTCATATCTTTATTTCATTTGTGTGTATTGAAACATGAGAAGAAAAAATGAGAAAAAAAGGCAAATTGGTGCTAATTTCAAACAAAACTCCAAAAATGGGCTAGAAAAAACTTGTTGACATCTTCAACTTAATATTTAGTTGCACACATTTTGGAATAAATAACTGCAATTAATTGTGGATACACAGGAGTTAGTGGGTGATCTCGTCTGCTGGCCCTGCCGCCTTAAAAAAGACAGAAGGGACCAGGGCTCACCCCCAACTGAATGTCTGAACACCTAAACCATGGGCAGAACACTACTCAGCAAACACAAGGTGAGGGAACCACACAATGATAAGACTTTATTGGATCCCCAACAGTCAAAAGCATATAACACATACCATGCAAAACACACCCCAATAAAAATGAGACTCCAAGCAGGACTGGCAGGAAAACAATGACTTAACAAACGTGATATAGCAATCAAAAGACCAAAACCTGGCCAAATTAAGAACATTAACCCTCGACATGCATTGACAAAGGCTGTGTCGTCACATTAATCAGTTCCTACAATCATCGACAAGCTTCTTACACCTCTCAAATGGAATTTTAGAGCATCTTTCTTTTGCTGACTGCTCCAGATTTCTCATATGTGAAGGGTGCCTTCCCAACAGTAATTGTAAGATCTCTCCACAGGTGTTCGATGAGATATAGATGCTTACTAGTGATGGGCGAACCCTCCGATGTTCAAGTTCAGCGGACCTGACTGAAGTTTTTTTTAAATTCGAGTTTGCACCAAACCTGACTCAAACTTGAGTCTGACCTTGGACTTTAAAGTTATGAGATGGGGCTGGGAGGCTGTAAAAATAAAGAAAACAATGCTTAAACATAAGTTCACACTTACCAACATCAGCCCACTTGTACTTCCAGTGCCTCTCATTAACTTACTTGGTATTCACTGCTGAGGGACGCAACAGTTAATCACAGATGCGGTCACAGAGAGGGGGTATCTGTGATTGGCTGTTGGCATAACCTGGAAGCAACCCATACATTTTAGCTCCTGAGCGGGGTGATGCAGGAAGGTTCCCCTGTGGTCAGAGCTCAGCCACGTCGGTGACACTGAACTCAGGTGAACCTTACTGTGATTTTGTTGACAAATGATAGGTTCACTGTGTCCACGGGTGTACCAGAAAAAAAACAGTCATGTAAAGATAAGATTGATCTGGGCACACCTAAAATTCTCATGAAAAAATGCGAACCACACAAAGTGTTAGAGGTTACGTTTTCTTATTTTCTTTATTGCCACACAATGTCCAGACACCAAATATAACCAACGTTTCGGCCTCTACACAGGCCTTTTTCAAGGTTTCTGATTATATAAAAACAACAAACAGTATGTATTAACATCATACAGAAAATAAAACAATTGTTATCATGATTAGGACACGTGCCCGTGCTGAATTCATGGTGCACTGTGGCGTGTGGCAATGTGAAAATGCTTAAGGTATTAGAATGAAGTGCTTATTGGTCGTGGGAGTGCTGATGGAGTGAGAAGGGTGTTGGAACACTAAATTAAATACTGTAATGGAGCATGTGGAGGGACTGCCGTATGAAATAGGTTGGGGGACTAAGTACGGTAAGTGATAAGGAGGGGTAGTGAAGACTAAAGAAATAGGATGTGAAACAGAACAAGAAAAGTAGAGGTCAAAAGGAAAAATCAATGAATTACCAGTGTTGCAGTGTTGGAACTGGTGGGGGTTCACAAGAGAACCCTAAAGGAAAAACGAATTCACTTCAAACGTGAAGGCACACCTAAGGATTCCTAGGACAAAGTAAATTGAAATATAAACAAGGAATCTCAACTGTAAGTCATGAAAATGGTGAAAGAGTCACCACAAGCTAGTGGGGAGATAAATCATAGCGAACGTATTAGGAAACAATTCCTAGGTATAACCAAAGGAATGTCAAACAGAGTTCAGAAAGGAACAGAAGGTTTTTAATAGTCACCTAGACAGGAACAATACCTATATATTAAGAATACATGAAAGCACCAAAAGGAAGAAAGTAATAATTCCAAAGGAACTAGAAATCATATAGGCTCATCTAGGGACAGAGATACCTGCTGATTATATCCACAGAAATGGAAAAACACCAGTAATAGGCACTAGTAAATCTGTAGATAAGAGACATTCTAATAATATACATGATTAATCTTACAGTTACTCACTATATCAAAGGGCAGTGAAAAAATGTGACCTAGTCTTAAGTGGGAAATGCCCCACAATGAAAGAGGTTATTAGAGGGAAATTAGCAAACAGCGGCTGGAAGGCCCTCAATATGTGACCATATTACCTTGAGAATGAGGCAAGGCTCAGGGAAAGCACCTAGAGGAAATAAGATAAAGTGTAAGACTTAGGCGGCCGTCACACGCTTCAATATCGATAGCGATATTGTTAGCGATCACGTGCACGCGTGATCGCTAACAATATCGCTCACATCGCTGGTGAGCTGTCACACAGGCAGACCCACCAGCGATGTGGAGCAGCGAGATCACTGGTAACTATGGTACACATCGGGTTACTAGGCGCCGCGCGGCACTTAGTAACCCGACGTTTACCATAGATACCATCTCCCAGCATAGGCTCTGCCGCTGGGAGATGGATCATCGTGGTGTCACACACCACGATGATGCAGATTGATCAAGCGATTTTCGCTTGATATGAGCTCCGGCTCACCAATCTGCGATCTAACGATCAAGCGATTTTACATTGTAAAATCGCTTGATTGCACACAGCGACGCACAAACGATATCGCTTAAGCGATCAAAAAGCAGATCGCTTAAGCGATATCGTGCTTTAAATTGATGCGTGTGACGGCCGCCTTAGTAGGGCAATATAGATATTAGGTAAAGAAACAGATACCCAGAGCCCAAGAAGCGAGGCAGTACCTTTCACGTTGTTTGTGGTTGTAAGGCGGCGGTGTGTGGGGAATGCGACACTGGGCGTCAGACACTTAGCCCGAGGTTCACAATGTCTGGACAATGTTATACCCAGCCATTAGAAACCTCTTAGTAAATATTAAATAAAATACCACACCATGAAAAATATTTTATTTGCAAATGGGAACACACAGAGAAAATTAATTTATTAAATAAAACTGCAGAAACACATCACTCATTAACTATGTTTATTACCACCAGAACAACTCTCCACGCAAATTCTCTGGAATGTCCATCCTCTGGGGAAGCCAAAACACATTGGTGGATGTGTGTGGGATGACGTCACAATAAGCTTCACTCGAGTTTAGCGCCAGTAACATGGCTGAGCTCTGACCTCGGGTGAACTTTCCTGCATCACCCCAGTCGGTAGATGCTAAAATGTATGACTGTTTCCAGGTTACTGCAACAGACAATCACAGATGCCCACTCTTTGTAACAGCAACTGTGATTAGCTGTTAAGCCCCTAAGCACTGAATAACCAGGGAATTAATGAGCGGTCCCTGAAGTACAAGCTCGCAGATGACTGTAAGTATGAGTTTATCTTTAATCACTGTTTTCTTTATTTTTTTCAGCTCCCCAGCTGAACCCAAACTGTAACACGGACTTCTCGGGAAAGTCTGTGTTCGGGGTCTGTGCCACTAGGTGTTCGGTATGGACTCTGAACTTTACAGTTCAGGTTCACCCATCCCTAATCTGTACTCATTGCTGACTGCCTTAGGAGTCTCAAGCACTTTGTTTCCATCCATTTCCTGGTGCTTTATGAAGTATGTTTGGCATTATTGTCCTGCTGTAAGACCCATATCATATGATGCAAACAAAGCTTGCTGACACAAGTCACTACATTGCAATCCAAAATCCTTTGGTAATCTTCAGATTTCATGATGCCTTGCACACAATCAAGACACCCAGTGCCAGTGGCAGCAAAACAAAGCATCTTTGACCAAATTTGGCTTTAGGTACTGTGTTCTTATTTGTACACTTGATTCCATTTTATGTAAATGTGGAGCCCACTGGGATGGGGTACTCGGTGCCGGACCGGGGTACTGCTGGGGGATGTCACGGCGGTCCTGGTCCGGACCGTGTCCCGGGCCCGCACAATAAAATGGGGGTTATTTACAGGGGATTTGTCACTCGTGACGCCACCCACTATATGCGGCCAGTAATGGGGCCGCCGCTGCTGCAGAACCTCCGGGGATGATGGGATAGCAGCTTGGATAGAATAGTTCCTGTGGGCAGAACTGGGTTCCCCGGGGCAGTGGTAGTAGTAGTTAAAGTCTGTGAGGATAGTTATTGATGCTGCAGGAGAGTAGTGGTAGCAGTAGAGATGATGAGAGTAGAGGTAATCGCAGTATATGATGGCAAGTGGGGCTTCAGTATAAGGATCACACACACTCACGGTTTCTGTTGTTTTCCAAGTCTTTACTTGCAGATGGTATAACACAGTATTGTCCATGGAGTCTGTACCGGGTTGCTCTCACCCTGACCGGGTCCTTGGCTTCCTACTTAAGCGCTGTGTGTGGCCCTGCTGCTGCTTGTAGCTGAACTGCTGGCCCTGTCTCTGCTCATGGGTACCAATCTGCTGGGCAACTTGAGTCCACTGTGTCACTGACCCCTCCGTGTTGCTTTGCTATGGTACAGTGAAGATGGTGGACCTTCACTATGCCGGTGTTTACTGTCCTGTCTGTCTCAGGCACAGCCTCGGATCCGGTATCCGTCTTAAGCGCCTCTCCGGGGTTAAGTTTGGGGTAACTCTTTATCCCGGGTATGTTCCTCTGTTCCTCTGTCTCCTCTCCTCAGACCTCTCAGGATCTCCACTTCTACTAGACTCTGCTCCTGCTCCAGACTAGACTAAACTAACTGTCACTCCTGCTCTGTGGTAAACAACTTAGCTCCTCCCACTATTGCAGGTGCCACCTAAGCTCCTCCCACTTTCTAGTGTAGTGTTGTGTGGGGAGTGAACCTGTGTTGATGTTTCTGTGGCACATTAACCCTTGGGGTGCCACATTAACAGTAGAATGAGGTTCTTAACCAAAAAGCTCTATCTTATTCTCATCTGTCCACAAGACGATTTCCCAGAAGGATTTTGGCTTACTCATGTACATTTTAGCATACTGTAGTCTGACTTTTTTATGTCTGTGTGGCAGCAGTGTGGTCCTCTATTATATTAAAATGTTGATGGTTAGTTAACACTGAAACTGACACTCCCTGAACCTCCAAGGCAGGTTGAATTTCTTTAGAACTTGATTGTGGCTGCTTATCCACCATCAAGACTATCCTGTGTTGCAACTTTTCATCAATTTTTCTCTGCCGTCCACTTCAAAGGAGGTTAGCTACAGTGCCATGACTTGTAAACGTCTTGATTATGTTGCATATCATCTGTCGACACAGAGATTGTCGATGTCTGTCCACAAATGACAGCCAGTTCCCTTTACATTTTTCTGTTCTCCATGCTCAGTGTGGCACACACAGATGCATAATGAAAATATTGAGTCTACTCTTCCCCTTTTTATCTGGATTCAAAGGTATTTTACATATTGCTCACACCTCATGTTACCGATAGGTGAATTTGAATTAGCGTCCCATGCTTGAAACAAAGTTGTTTACCCACAATCTTGGATAGGTGCTAACAATTTTATTACGTCCCTGAGGAAGGAGCCAGGTGAAGGTTCCGAAACATGTCGGAAGAATAAAGACACAATTCAGCCCAGATTCTCTCTTGTCTCTGGTGATCCTTTTGACGGCAGTGCGGACACAACGGCACTTTGTCCTACAGATCTACAATTTTATAATTGTCCTATTATAGGGGTTTTGTGTTAAATTATGTGCAATTTGCCTTTTTCTTCAATTTTCACTCTTTTTGCATTGTTTCAATACATAAAAAGAAAATAAACATATCTATAACAAAACATGTGTAATTGCAATCACTTTCTGGGAGAAATACTTAATTTTATGATACAATTTAAAAGGTGCTGAGTGCTGACACTTTCAGTCATGATTGTAACTAACTCAAAGCACCACTACAGGGTTTTATTATTTTAATTATGGCACTACTGTATTGGGGCTTTAAATGTCCTCTGCCCCCAGTTTTATACTCATCTTATGCCACCTTCATCCTTTTCCACTGTTGCTCTGGTAGAACTGGCAGCTCTACTGTTTCATGGACTGCGTCAGAGATCACTTTTTAATAGAAGTCTATGAAAGCCTCATTTTCACCTTATTCTGGATCTCATTGAGATGCATTGAGCACTTGTGATGTAACCTTTGACTTCGACCCAATCAGAAGTTATAGGCACAAAATAACACTACGGGACTAGGGCGGCATACAAAATTATGAAAGCACTGAAGTGTGAGTATAAGACTAGGGGCAAGGGGCTAACATTTAAATCACCACTCTAGTGCTAAAAAAAAAAGCTGTGGTGGTGCTTTAACTGGTACAGACCTAGCAATATATAACCCTATGTATTTATTTATTATCAATTGACAAGAGTGATTGTGGGGATTATGTGGGCTGTAGTTGTGGGTGAGGGCCTCGCTGCTATAGTCCACACCTGGGCCATCCCCACATAGCAAGGGGGGGTTTGGTTGCGGTGATCCTTGTTGCGTGTGTGAACTTTGTCTGACTCAAACTCAACCTTTTTTCAGAACAGTCTTTTTATGAATTTTTCACAGTACCTTGAACACATTGATACTGCAGAAACAACAGTTGAAAAAGTTCTTAGCAGAATACTTGACTTTGGGGCACACTTTTTCCTTAGACTGCTCCATAACTCCTTGCACCACTGTTGTTGCTAGTTTGTTCTCCTCCTCTCAACTTAGCACCAAACACCAACTCATCAGAGTCATTTATTCCCCTATCAATTCCTGATGAATGTCCCACCCACAGGGACATGTTTATTAATGGTACGATCGGTGACCAGACTCTCCTCGTCTAACATCCATTCCTGTGTCAACATATTCTCCCAGGTCTATGTCAAGCTTCCTCTGAAGACATTCACTACTGGTGTCAATGCACTGAGAGGGGAATCTCCAGAGTCCAGGACCTGGAGTGCATTACAGTGGAATGCAGCTAGTTCTGTATATGTCTCACTCCTTGAATGCTACCCAGGAGCTTTATTCCCCCTGTCTACCAATGTTAGGGTGACAGTTGCCACAAACACCCACTACCTGCAGCCTAGGGTATTCTGCAGGACTTGCACAACACCTTGACACCACTACTACTACTAATAACTACTGTATACACAATTACTGATAAACTGAAATGTTATCTTCCCTCTGAGCCTAGAGACTAGCTCCACCCCCAGTGGGCTGATACTGCCACTCAACTACTGCTTGCCCTACAGTAAAGGGCCTGTCACACGCGTCAATATCGCCTGCACGATATCGGCTGCACGTGACGTTGCAGCGATATTGACGCGTGTGACATACTGAATCAACCAGCGATAAATCGCTGGTTGATGATCGCCAGGTTTCAGAATCAGTCCTAAAACCTGGCGATTGTCGCCCGGTGTACACGCAGCATCGCTGCGTGTGACACCGGGAGTAGCGATATTCCAGCTCCCAGCGCCTCTCACAAGCGCTGGGAGCTGGTAACTAAGGTAAACTGCGGGTATCTAGGCAGCGCACGCTGCCTAGATACCCGACGTGTACCTTAGTTACCAGCCTCCTCCGCTCACCGGCTGGTATCTAAGGTACACAGCGGGTAACTAGGGTCCCTAGTTACCCGCTGTGTACCTTAGATACCAGCCGGTGAGCGGAGGAGGCTGGTAACTAAGGTACACGTCGGGTATATAGGCAGCGCGCGCTGCCTAGATACCCGCAGTTTACCTTGGAGACCAGCCTGCTCCCGCTTACCGCAGCCTGGCAGCGGGAGCAAGACATCGTGGAAACGATATTTAAATCGTTTCCACGATGTTTCTGGTCAATTGATCGCTGGTGAGTCTGTCTGTGTGACAGCTCACCAGCAATCAGCCGTCAATGTCGTCAGCGATCATCTCGCTGACGACATTGACGCGTGTGACAGGCCCTTAAGTAGCTTAACAAGCTGTCTAACTTACTATATGTATATATATATATATATACTAGCTGTGAGCCCGATGCAAATGCATCGGGTGTCTAGAATATTTTTTTTTTTTTTTATATTTTCAAATAATAATCCAATTATTCCAATGACATCTTTACACCAACTACATATATTTGTATGGTTGATATCATTTAAGGAAAATTGAACTATTATGTTGTAAGGGTCTTAGAACACAAAGTAGCAATACTTCTTAATATGTCAATTGTTTGAATTGATGAATTAACAGTACTAATGTGTGTATCAGCCAGTTTGTGTCAGCCCACCAATCGCGTCAAGATGCCCTTACGCCTGGTGGGACCTACTCTAACTAAATCCGAATTGATATAATTTAGATATTTTGAATAGCTGGATTTTTCTTACATTTTTTGAGGATTGTGATGTAAATAATAAAATTTTGTAAATTGATACAGATGGAGTTACCAAGTACAGACTTGCAGCAATATCCATACAATAACAAAAAAAGTTGTAGTTAACGTACGGTAAATGGAGTTAACATAGCTTCAGCAGGTGCATAAGATGCATCCACTAACTAACTACAGGTGACTGCAGTTGTTGTGGATGACACTGCCACAACTATGTTGTCTGCACAAACCGCAAGTTAAGTACAAATTACATATATGCAATTATGAAAATTACAGCAAGTATGTTGTTGGTGAGTCCTTCATGATCAATTATTATCATTTAGTATATTCCTCAACAAAGTGAAAAAATGTAAGAAAAATGTCGTGTTAGAATCTAATTAATAATTTATGTTTGTCCCTATCTATCTAAACATGTGGAACACACCTTGCTAATGAGATGTGTGTGAACAGCCATCCCACCCGTCTCTTAGCTGTTCACAAAAACCTCTCCCTTTAAAGAATAAGAATCAAATCTCTCAGCACGTAGAGTACTGGAGCTTTAAATAGTGGTTTCTATCACCCTGTGAGAAAATCAGAATGATACACATCTCCAATGAAATCTGTAATGTGTTTTTCCACAAACATTGTATAAACTATGCACATAAAAAACTGAAATTGAAAAGACTAAACTAATTTTTTTTTTTTTTTTTTTTTTTTTTTTAAATAGAAAAGGTAAAAATATAAAATATGCAAAAGTTCATCCCAAAATATTCCGATAGACAATATTTTTGGTGAAGACTTTCTCACAGTTAGGCACCAATTTGCCTTGAATGCATGAATCCACCACTTTCACCTTCACATTGCATCGTCTCTTCACACGTGAGAAAGCCACATATAATTGTCCATGACCAAAAACAGGTTCTGGCAAATAAATCCCCACTTTCTCCAAAGTTTGTCCTTGGGATTTATTTATGGTCATGGCAAAGGCAGGCTTCACAGGAAATTGCCGACGTCTTAGTTTGAAAGGCAATCCAGTCTCTGATGGACAGAGATCAATTCTTGGAATGAAGACTACATTTCCTTCATCCGAGCCAGAAATTACTTTTGCTTGTATCAAGTTGTCAAACAAAGCAATAATAATCATCCGAGTCCCGTTGCAAAGTCCTTTTCTGCTGTTAAAATTACGCAAAAGCATTATAATTGTACCAACTTTTAGTTTCAGGAGATGAGAAGGCATTCCTGTTGGTGTTAGAGAATTTAGAAATTCCACGGGATATTGTTCGGGATTTTCTGTCTCATCTGGATCAATGGAATCGTGGCTCAAATATTCAATGTATTCACCAGGAATACAATCCATAACTTTTGAATTGATCAAATCCACAGCGTCATTTTTGGGACAAAGAATGGCATGTGATGCAGCATTCTGAATACTTTCATCATTATTCACATCAATGACAATGTTTTCACCAAATATATCCAAGATTAAAGAGCCAGTGCAGATCATGTCTTGCGGGATCTCAATGACATCATCACCAAGGTTGTAATCACTGGACAATTCTCCATTTCCCAATTGAATTAACCAATTGCTATAATCAGGATCAATGGAGCGCATGTTGTTAATGAGCGGCAATTGATTGAAAAGCTGCCATTGTCGTGAATATTTAATGCAGCTCTCTACGATGTCTGTCCTTGTTCCATGAGAGATGATAGGAAGACACTGCCGAAAGTCTCCTCCCAGAACAATGACTTTCCCTCCAAAGGGTAATTTATTTTTCTTGGAGACATCAGTTGTCATGACATCCCGTAATAATTGATCAATTACATGCAAAGCGTATTTTGACAACATAGTAGACTCATCGATGATGAAGAGTTTGGTAGTCTTCAAATGTTGGGCCGCATCAGTATCATTTTTGATTCTTGAAACGGATGTCTCATTAATTGGTATTGGTATGCCATACAGTGAATGGATAGTTCTTCCTCCTTGCAATAGATTAGCAGCAATCCCTGTACTGGCTGCAGGTGAGACAACTTCTCCTTCTCCTCTCAGTTCATGAATCAATAGATGATAGAGATATGTTTTCCCACTTCCACCTGGACCGTCAAGGAAAAAGCACTTTGGCTTATCACTTGTATCCTCTAAAGCTTTATGGATTGCAGTATAGGCCAAACGTTGTTGATCATTTAAGGTGACTTTCATTTCATGTGCTCTTACTAACTCTTCTTCTTTGTTGTATTGAGGACGAATGTGTGGTTTTTTTTTGGGTGTGGCAGATTAAATTCATTAAAATGTTTAGCATGAAATTTTAAAACATGTTCAACATCAGTCATGGCGTATCCTTCACAATGCTCACAATCATCAGTGTCGGGGTGGTAAGCATGGCAGTAATCTTGAACGAAGTGTTGTTTAAATTCTTGCCACAACTCCAGGGGATGATTAGGAGGACCAAACACACATATATATGCAAAAATGTCACGGAGCTGTGCAGGCATATTGAGAACACAGGCATCCAATAGAGTTTTTCTCCAAACAGTGTCATCGAAGAGCAATCCATGGGCTAATGCCGCCTCTTTAAAAGTGGAGTATGTGACTTCCTTAACAGTCTTAAGGTTGTCAAAACTTGTAGCTCCTTTAACATGGAGTAACAACAGCCTTAAAAAATAACGTTCTTGTTCTTGAATACTAACAGTGTAGAGTCTACCAATGACTGAAGCACCTCCTCTCCTTCTAACTTCCCATGCACCTTCTTTCCAAACATAATGCTCCGGAATTTGACGATATAAGTACTCCCGAGCATTGGGATCATTCTCATTGAGGGTAAAGTAGGCCATGAGTGTTGATTGTCTGTCCATTGAATAACTGATGTTGTCCGCAGAATCACCCTCGTGAAAAAAAAGTGATTGTGAATGAGGCAGATGTACTGCAAGACGAATAATGCTGTGAGATTGTCTATGCATTTGGAAAGCAAAGATTCGCCAAGCTGCCTCTGGTGCACTGACATATCTGGAATCCATGAATTTATGAGTTTCATCGTGTCTGATGTTGGTTTCACAAATTTCCACATTGGCTTTGTCATGACCTTTGTACACATATTTGAAGAGGTATTTTACGCTCTGAATGGAAGCACATACTTCCACATTGATATGGCACTTATATTTTAATAGAAGGAAAGGATTATAAGGAACCACCCAAGAATTATCAATCATCTTGGAATGGTGTGGAAAAGAAGGTCCTTCGTTTCTTTGATAACTTGGATATGCATCCTCAGGTATAACAGTTTTTGTTTGAAACTTTTTGGGAAAAGCTTTTTTACACTTTCCATTCTCCATACATGGAGAATTGGGATTGTGTTGTCCACAGGGGCCATGGATCATGTGTTGAATGACAATTTGATGGAGCACAGGGTAATGTGATGGATCAGGAATTTCAGCCCAAACAGTATTGTCCACTTCCACCTCAGTTCTTAGTTTTGAGTTGGGATCCAGAATAATTAGAATGTGAGCATGTGGTAGGCCTCGCTTTTGAAATTCTATCACATGAACCATAGCACAAACCTTACCAAATAATCCACAATTAATATCTTTCAAAAGGGCTTCAAGTTTAATCCTGAATACACGGGCCACTAAATCCGGGCGATGTTCAGCACGCTGCCATGGCTGTAAATTGGTTGCAATTTCACTCCATTTTGGATTACAGGTCATCGTTATAAAAAGATCTGGTCTTCCAAATTTAGTTACAATCGCCATGGCATCTTGATACCTCTGCTGCATGTTTCGGGGACTTCCCTCAAAGGAAGATGGTAAAATTACCGTCTTGCCAATGGGGATTCCTTTTTCTACGGATTTTCTCAGCAAATGTTCTTGAAGGAGACAATAATCTTCCACCTTCAAATCCTTCTGGTGTTGTCGTATAAAATTTAAACGATTGGCCTCGATCTTAACATAGGCATCCACCAAGTACTGCTGGGTCAGTTTACCTCCATTAAGGACAGGATTGAATTCTGTCCGTACTGACAGCAAATAACAATAATACTGCAGCTGTGTCACCCTGCGAGCATTTTGGCCTTGCTGCATGAGTGCTTCATGCCACCCTTGCTCTCCATGAGGGAAAAACAATGGATACAGTAATGCATCCAAATTACTGTGTAAAATGCTTATTTGCTGTGTTCTGGGGGCCAACAGATTATTTGGGTCTGGTTTTAGATGTATTAAAATGTCTCTATTAAATGGTGGCTCTCCATCAGCATTTTCAAAGATGACTGCAACTTCATGGACAGTAGGGTTGTTATACTGTCTTGGGTCTTGCTCTCTGTCTTGTTTAATTGCCATGATGATATTAGGCATATTTGTGCCATGTTCAAATGCTTTCTGTTCTTCCTCTTCCTCCACTTGCCGTCCACTTCCAATTGCTCAGCAATAATTCTCATCAAGGCTGGATTACACTTGAGATTTTCTGGAGACTGTAGGCGTTGTTCAGTAGCAGTAGCACTATCCAAAATATACAGCTGTGCATATGCTGGAACTTGACCTTCAGCGGGGTGGAGAGTTCCAGTTCTATGGTAAATGTGGCCGTGAATCCGGAAACAGTACGGACCGTGTCCAGGTGGTTGAGAAACACTTGCACCCATGGAAGCAAATGCAAAGGAACTATTAATGCTCCTGATATTCTCCATGAGATTTTTACTATATGGGCTGTCTCCTTTCAGTAAAGTAGTGAAGAGCTCAGGGTACTGAGGTAATGGTACCTTAACTTTGCCCTTGTGACAACAAAGGGAGAACTGTCCATCAGATGGCCTTTCAGCCTCAAAATGTTGTGCTTCACAATGTTGACATAACACATTCATGGGCCCACAGGTATGTTCTAAAATACCGGTATCGTCATCAGTAAAGCCAATAGGGATTGATGACGTAGGTGAAGTGAGCAACAGATGACCTTTTTTGTAGATGCCTACATAAATAAGGCGTTGCTGTGTAGAACTGTCAAGACATCCAACAAAAGAAGTAGTGACTGGAGACTTCTTACGGAGGTTTTTTTTTTGGCGTAGTTGACGCTGTGAGGCAGCCAAATGGGCCAAACGGCGTTGTTTTGAGGTAGGTGACATAATTTGTAAACGTTTGACTTTAGCCAATTTGTGTCTTGTCAAGGCAGAAGCAGTCTTTCCTGTTCTTGTTTTAGAAGAACATTTGCCCTTCACTTTACCCGTGCCAGATGTTGTAGGCAGTTGAGTTTCCAAAAGTGTTGGAGACACAGATATGGACGCCATATCAGAGGTAGATGGTTTTCCTTGCACCTTCACCTTTTGTTGTTTGCGGCCAGATGTTGTAGGCAGTTGAGTTTCAGAAAGTGTTGGAGACACAGATATGGACGTCATATCAGAGGTAAATGGTTCTCCTTGCACCTTCACCTTTTGTTGTTTGCGGCCAGATGTTGTAGGCAGTTGAATTTCAGAAAGTGTTGTAGACCCAGATATGCACGCCATGTCAGAGGTAGATGGTTCTCCTTGCACCTTCATCTTTTGCTTTTTGCGTCTTTTGCATTCCGCCTCAACTTTTTTGGCCAACCGACTGCTTCTTTCTTCAGCAGACTCCTTTGCAATTCTTTTATTGAAATCCTCAGTGAGCTTAAGCAAACGGAGACGTTTTTTTCCGGATCCTCCTGCGCACGCTTCTTGCGCTGACGTGCAGCATTCTCAGCTCTAACAGAGCTTTTTTGTTTGTCAGAGCTCATATTGAGCACAATACAGAAAAATGTATGCAATAATAGCTACAGTATATTATTTAAGGAAGCAATCATATATACATTCTGCATAGCAATATAGTCAAAGTAGTAATATTTATATTGTTAATTTTTATTATATACAATATATTTTTATATATAAATTATATCATAAAAATATATAAAAAAATATATTATATATATTATTAACTTAAATAAATTATGTATATTATATATTACAAATTAATTACAATGTGTGTATATATATATATATATATATATATAAATAATTTATATATATACATTAATATACAATATATATATATACTAATCATATACATATAGATTAATATAATATATATATATAGATATATATGTCATATTATATATATCTATATATCTATATATATATATATAATTATGAATATATCAATAAATAATCAATTATATTGGCCCAAAAAGATATCTTTAGCTGATATTGTAGGTCTGAGGTTCCAGCACTGGTTTTCCGACGTCCGTCCCACAGGATCACCAAGGCAGGAATAATTTGTGAGGAAAAGTTAAAGGAAACACTATAAAATGGCGGATTCAACATATTATTAATCACTAAAATGGGGGCAGAGGGGGGGGTATAGTGATTGGTAGGCAAAAAGCTACGTTTTGTTTCGCAGCCGCACTTGCCGCAAGTGCAAAACCGCACTTGCTGCACCTGCCGCAAGTCCCCCTATAGTTACTATGGCGATTAACGCAACCGCGCCGCAACCGCGCCGCAAGTGTAACGGTTATATTACTAACTTAAATAAATTATGTATATTATATATTACAATTTATTACAATGTGTTTATAATATATATATATACATATATATATATAGATTAATATACAATATATATATATATACTGATCATATACATATATATGTAATATAACATGTATATATATATATATATATATATATATATATATTAATCTATATGTATATATCTATATCTATATATATATATCTATATCAATATATGTATATAATTATGAATATATCAATAAATAATCGATTATATTAGCCCAAAAAGATATCTTAGCTGATATATATAGATTAATCCCTAATGATTACCGCAACCGCGCCACATTGCGAGTCGCTAGCTGAGTGCGAGCACTTGCGGCGCGGTTGCGGTAATCCCCATAAGGATAACCGCAACCGCGCCGCATTGCGAGTCGCTAACTAAGTGCGAGCACTTGCGGCGCGGTTGCGGTAATACCCATAGAGATTACCGCAACCGCGCCGCATTGCGAGTCGCTAACTAAGTGCGAGCACTTGCGGCGCGGTTGCAGTAATACCCATAGAGATTACTCCAACCGCGCCGCATTGCGAGTCACTGGCTGAGTGCGAGCACTTGCGGCGCGGTTGCGGTAATCCCCATAAGGATAAC
>JARQOC010002833.1:0-21390 GCA_033576535.1 Allobates femoralis | reverse complement strand
AGAGGAGAACGGAATTGGCAACATAGGAGAGGGGGCCTGCACAGTCCCGTGCAGCCCTCTGGCCATCACCCCAGTTGAGCGCCAATATTCCCAGAGCCTTAACAACCGAACTACGGGCATTTACATGCGGGTCCAAAAACATCCCGTGCCCATCTACAGCCGGTTTGCTGGTACCGAAGCTAGTAGTTGTTCAGCACTGCTATGCGAACCAGAGGAGTGGAGGGTTCGCTTTACAGGAGCACCCCACCACCGCCATATACAGTCGTCTAGCCAGCGGAGTACCCACCAAAAGGAATCAAGGCTCCCCAAAACATCCGGAACGTATACCCCGGGTAGGGCATTGAAGCTGCCTCCTTGTACCCGATCTGGCATTCCTGGGCGACAACGGCAACACAAGTAGTTAGAATGGAGGAACACCGCGGAGCTCTGAGAAACACTGGTCATTGCTGAGTCCACCCGGTCCACTACCCGTCACTGTATGCCATGTATCACCTGCTAGTTACAGTAAAGTACCCGTTACAGAGACTTTCAGTGTCCGTGCCTTCTTATGAACTGTATCTCTCCGCACATTAAGGTAACTGCAGCTGCCTCAGAACATCTTGTGCAGCTCCTGGCTCCAGGGATCATCGCTCAGCCTGTGGGGAGCGTTCCATCTTGCTGCATTCCATCCCCCGGATGCCTCGCAGCGCCGGTATCATTACCGGAACTCTCATAGGTGGCGTCACGAAACAATTTAACCCCTAAACTGTTCAACCGACGACGTCTTTATTGATCTGGACCACCGGGCCTCCACTGCCGCAGGCATGGTTTCCGTGACAAGAAGGGAGAAGAAACGCCTGCAACATGTCGACCTGGCCACCGTGCGTCAGAATTTGGTGTCACGAACAGGATATGGGCAGGCCCGTTCCCTACGGGTATAATGTGCTTTAAAAGACTTTATTTCAACTAAAAAGGACTTTGTTTGTCCCAAAAAGAACTTTTCCCGCCTTTTCACCGTTGGGCCAAGATGGCATCCAAGATGGCGATCCCTGCCATGTGAACCACCACGTGCAGGCCCAGGGGTGAGCCTCCGCCCCTCTTCGTGGGAGGGCCCAAGGCAAAGCGCGAAAGTCATTGTCCGCCCTGATTGCTGGAAACAACCATGGGGGCGGACCCAAAGACTTTTTCCCACAATTGGACTATAAAAAACCCCCCAAGGAAGTGGGAGTGTCAGAGTCTTCTTCACCAGCTCTTCACCAGAACGGTTACCGGTTTGGACGGGTGCGGTTCCTGCAGGAAGATGACCAGCATGAGACTCCACGACCTAATGCAGCAGGTCGAGGCGGAGGCCAGAGCAGCCATAGGCCATCCGGGTCCGGGTCCCGTCTTCACTATCGACGGCAGCCCCGACCTCTGGCAGGAGGCATTGCAGGACCTCCGGGTGAGGCTCATAGAGACAGTAGAGTGGACGATCCACAGCTGGAGCGCGAGCCTGGGCAGCCGACTCCATCGGGCTATCCAGCAGAACCGCGCTGGTGCATTCACTCCAGACCCGGATGATAGTTCCTGTTTTGCCGCCTCACCCACGCCTACCACCTGTCCTGCTTCATCGTCGGAGCCCATAGATTACGTCATTCCAGTGGAGACCTCAGTTCACCCTGCTCCAGTGCCTGAAACCGCAGCCGAATCCGTTTTAGAGCCGGAGCTTGCAACTTGCTCCACAGAAGAAGCCGATGCTTACCTGGTTCCCGCTGCGGAACTCACCAACAGTCGTACCATCCCTTTAAAGACTGTTGCCTGTTTCTCCCCTGAACCGGAGGCCTCCTCTGCAACTACAGAGGCCTACCTGGTCACCGGGATTGAAACACCACTACCCGATGTAACAGAAGAAGAGGCAGGCAGCCAGGAAGCCCTGCTGGACGTCCCCGAGGAGAATCCTGCAGCACAGCCGCCCATCTGCCCGGAGGGATTCCATCTTCCATCTCCACCCGCTGAGCAGCCCGATGTAATCGTCGAGGAAGAGGAGGATGAAGACGACGAGGGGACCCACAGCACCGCTGAGGACCTCTACACCGGATTCGCTTGGGGAGATACCGTGAACCCTTCGGCCGAGCAGCCCGCTCAGGTACGTTGGTCGGGTGCAGCTGCCGCGCCTTCTTCGGTGCCATTTAACCGGGTGCCCATCCAGACTGCCCACCAAGCCCAAGCTGTTCAGCAGCCTACACATCGCAGTGACTATGTTCATACCACGTACCGCACAGACGACGATATACGTCGCATCCGCAGGGAGGAGTGGCGGGCTCGTATGCGTGCCTACATGGAGGCTCGCGCCGAAGCTCGCTGCCAACCCCCGCTACCTGATGAACTCTGCAAGGAAGGTAGGATGAGCACTTTCAACCTATCCACCGGGTGGGGTTTTGCCAGGGAGGAGGGCGTGTATGAGGAAGTGTTTGTAGGAAGGCGCGATGTAGAGTCACACTTACCGAGAGGACACCCAGATCGTGACCTGTATAGAGGGGACATTATTACCTACGAGCGACATGCGTGCTATGATGGGTGGTTCGCTATACGGGTGCGCAATAGTGCCCTGCATAAGTGACTTTCTGTTTGAACTTTGCCAAAGACTTCTTCCTGTTTAATCGGCAACACCGCAGCCTGGCCGCTATAGCCTGGACTTATGTTGAGGACAGCCGACCGCCCGCCGAGTCAGCAAAGTGTTAACCTGTTTTCTTTTACTTGCAACATCTTAAGTAAAATACCTGTTATTAATAAAAATGTTTATTACCTGTAATAAAAAGTATAAAATCTCTCTGTAATGTTGGGTAGCGTGACACTTGGGGACAAGCGTATTTCACCAAGGGGGAGTGTGGCGCCCCACAACGAGTGCGTCTCAGGAGGGTATTGCAGCCAAAACAGCAGCAGCAATATTCTCTGACTCAGCAGTCAGGTAACTCAGAGCTCTTTATCCTACATGCATCATCAGTATAGAGGGCCAATAAGGTCCTGGTGGGCGGAGTGTAGTGGTAAAGTGCAGAAGGAGAACTGACTTGGCAACGTAGGAGAAGGGAGCAAAACCAACAAGCTCTGCAACCTAGGAGAGGGGGTCTGCACAGTCCCGTGCAGCCCCCTGGCCATCACCCTGGTTGAGCACCAATATTCCTGGTGCCTTAACAACCGAACTATGGGCATTTACATGCGGGTCCAAAAACATCCCGAGCCCATCTACAGCCGGTTTGCTGGTACCGAAGCTAATAGTTATTCAGCACTCCTATGCGAACCAGAGGAGTGGAGGGTTCGCTTTACAGGAGCACCCCACCACCGCCATACACAGTCGTCTAGCCAGTGGAGTACCCACCAAAAGGAATCAAGGCTCCCCAAAACATCCGGAACGTATATCCCGGGAAAGGCATTGAAGCTGCCTCCTTGTACCCGATCTGGCATTCCTGGGCGACAACGGCAACACAAGTAGTTAGAATGGAGGAACACCGCGGAGCTCTGAGAAACACTGGTCATTGCTGAGTCCACCCGGTCCACTACCTGTAACTGTATGCCATGTATCACCTGCTGGTTACAGTAAAGTACCCATTACAGTGACTTTCAGTGTCCGTGCCTTCTTATGAACTGTATCTCTCCGCACATTAAGGTAACTGCAGCTGCTCAGAACATCTTGTGCAGCTCGTGGCTCCGGCGATCATCGCTCAGCCTGTGGGGAGCGTTCCATCTTGCTGCACTCCATCCCCCGGAGACCTCGCAGCGCCGGTATCGTTACCGGAACTCTCATAGGTGGCGTCACGAAACAATTTAACCCCTAAACTGTTCAAGCGACGACGTCTTTATTGACCACCGTGCTTCCACTGCCGCAGGCGCGGTTTCCGTGACAAGAAGGAAGAAGAAACGCCTGCAACGCGTAGACCCGGCCACGGTGAGTCACTGGTCCTGCTTATACCGCAGCTGCCGGCTTTCTATGTCCCCGCTCTGTGCTGTGGAGCTAATGCTCCTCTTCCCTGTATCCCTGCAGCATAGTGAGCCGGCATCTGCGGTATAGACAGGATTGGCTCTCTGTGCAGTGGAACCGGTCCTGTCTATGCACAGAAAGCCAACAGCTGTGGTCCTGGGCTCCACCGCATAGCGCTGCCAAAGAGGACTAGGTGAGCACATATACTTTATTGCTTTACATTCAGTGGTCCCCTTTGCACTGACACAATCTACTTCACACAGCTGCAGATTTGTGCAAGTGGAGCAGGGGACCGCTGTGTGTAATGGGGGTGGGTGGTCACATTAGGGGATTTGTCGTGGGCCTGTAGGAGCCGGGGGATGGCTGGTCATAGTGTAGATTGGGGAGGGGGCATGTTTGGAGGCCCCTCCCCAGTGCAGGCTTCAACACAAATACACCCCTGGTCGTTATTTTGCAGCTGCAAATAGGTGATATCAGGGTAACTATGCAAAATGTTGAAGGGATGTATATTACAAACTGTCTACATTTTGTAGCCTGGATATACATAGAAATTATCCAAAAAGCCCACAACCCTTTTAAACACATTCAGTAAAAAAAATCTAATACTTTGGGTTTTGGCTTTTTGAAGGAAAAGGAAGTATCAAAATAAAAAGAAAAACAAAACTGGACTAGGAAGGAACTGACATAGCAAATAGCTGTGCAGGAAAATGACAGACATCATTGTGAGGAGAAGAAGAAAGGAAAATAACATATAAAGCAGCTTCCTGTCCTGCCGAGTTTAACTATCACATAAAAACTATGAAGTGGGAAACATTCATGTGTGCTAGATAAATCTGCAAAGAGAAGAAACAGCAATTTGTAGAACTATGGGCCCAATTCATTAACACTAATTCATTATTTATTTCCAATTTATGTACAGGCACACACCTCTTAATGAGTAAGGCGTATTTCATCCCTGGCATGCACCTGCAACAGAAATGTTATCCCATTTGAGGGCTGGAGTACATTACTGAAGACATTTATGACATTAAAATGGTGTAAACTTTAATTAATTAGATTGCTGGCTTAGCCACGTCCTGTACTGCCCGTGCTCCGCCATTGTGGAGAAACTGGCTGGGACTGGAGTGAAACTGTCAAACACCCTAACATTTTTGGAAAACTCCAGAGTTGTGCAAATATTTGACAGCAAATGAAAGTCTTTTACATCAGTATTTTTCTCTGTTATTGTAATGGCTGAACATTGACAGACAAAAGAGCGCTCCTGTGCAAAAAAAAACCCTATATGGACCCTTTGCAGTTCAATACTTCAACACAAAACACCCTTTTGTTGTGGCAGAGACTGCTTGCTGCTTTGGCGGTGGAAGAAGGGGGCGCTTATCTCCTGTGTCCTTGTGCAGCTGTATAGGTTTGCAATAGTATGTTCACCTCTGGTCATTGCTACTTACTGAAGGAGGGTGTGACTCACCGTGGCCGGGTCGACACATTGCAGGCGTTTCTTCTTCCTCCTTGTCACGGGAACCGCGCCTGCGGCTGTGGAGGCCCGGTGGTCCAGATCAATAAAGACGTCGTTAGTGGAACAGTTTAGGGGTTAAATTGTTTCGTGACGCCACCTATGAGAGTTCCAGTAACTGTACCGGCACTGCAGGGCCTCCGGGGGATGGAATGCAGCAAGATGGAACGCTCCCCACAGGCTGAGCGATGATCCCCGGAGCCAGGAGCTGCGCAAGATGTTCTGAGGCAGCTGCGGTTACCTTAGTGCGTGGAGACAGACAGTTCATAAGAAAGCACGGACACTGGAAGTCTCTGTAACGGGTAATTTACTGTAACCAGCAGGCAGTACATGGCATACAGTGACGGGTAGTGGACCAGGTGGACTCAGCAATGACCAGTGTTTCTCAGAGATCCGCGGTGTTCCTCCATTCTAACTACTTGTGTTGCTGTTGTCGCCCAGGAATGCCAGATCGGGTACAAGGAGGCTGCTTCAATGCCCTACCCAGGGTATACGTTCTGGGTGTTTTGGGGAGCCTTGGGTCCTTTTGGTGGGTACACCGCTGGCTAGACGACTGTGTGTGGCGGTGGTGGGGTGCTCCTGTAAAGCGGTCCCTCCACTCCTCTGGTTCGCATAGCAGTGCTGAACTACTACTAGCTTCGATACCAGCAAATCGGCTGTAGATGGGCATGGGATGTTTTTGAACCCGCATGTAGATGCCCGTAGATCGGTTGTTAAGGCACCGGGAATAATGGAGCCCAACCGGGGTGATGGCCAGGGGGCTGCACAGGACTGAACAGACCCCCTCTCCTAGGTTGCAGAGCTTGTTGGTTTTGCTCCCTTCTCCTACGTTGCCAAGTCAGTTCTCCTTCTGCACTTTACCACTACACTCCGCCCACCAGGACCTTATTGGCCCTCTATACTGATGATGCATGTAGGGTATGGATCTCTGAGTTAACTGTGTGACTGCTGAGTCAGAGAATATTGCTGCTGCTGTCTTGGCTGCAATACCCTCCTGTGACGCACTCGTTGCGGGGCGCCACACTCCCCTTGGTCAAATACGCTTGTCCCCAAGTGTCGCGCTACCCAACATTACAGAGAGATTTTTATATTTTGTAACAGACAATAAAAGTAACACTTTTATTAATAACAGGTATGCATTTTACTTAGGATGTTGCAAGTAAAAGAAAACAGGTTAACACTTTGCGGACCCGGCGGGCGGTCGACTGTCCTTAATATGAGTTCAGGCTGTAGCCGCCCGGTCACGCTGTCAGTGATTAAACAGGAACAGAGTCACTGATGAAGTTCAAGCAAATAAGTCACTTATGCAGGGAACTGTGACACACTCGTATGGCAAACCACCCATCATGGCAAGCATGTCGCTCATAGGTGATTATATCTCCCCTATACAAGTCACGATTGGGATGTCCTCTAGGCAAATGTGACTTCACTTCTCGGCGCCCCACAAACACCTCTCCACATACACCCTCCTCGTTCACAAAACCCCACCCGGTAGATAAGTTGAACGTGGTCACTCTACCTTCTTTGCGAAATTCGTCAGGTAACGGGGGTTGGCGACGAGCCGCGGCATGGGCCTCCATGTTGGCGCGTTCACGAGCTCGCCAGTCCTCTCTGCGGCGCTGACGTATATCTTCGTCTGTACGCATTGGAGTGTGGATGTAGCTGCTGTGACGTGTGGGCTGTTGAGAAGTTTGGGCTTGGCGGGACGTCTGGATGGGCACCCGGTGGAACGGCACAGGGGAAGGTGTTGCAACTGCACCCGACCAGTGTATCCGAGCTGGTTGCTCGGCCGGAGGTTCCTCAATATCTCCCCAAGCGAAACCGGTGTAGAGGTCCTCAGTGATGCTGCAGGTCTCATCGTCGTCATCATCCTCCTCTCCCTCGACGATCACATCGGGCTGCTCAGCGGTTGGAGATGCTGGAACGGGATCTTCCGGACAACGGGGCGATGGTGCTGCGGATCCTTCCACAGGGTCGTCCTGCAGGGCTTCCAGGCTGCCTGCCTCTTCATCTGTTACCTCTGGTAGTGGTGTCTCTATCTCGGTGACCAGGTAGGCCTCTGTAGTTTCAGAGGAGGCCTCCGGTTCAGGGGAGAAACAGGCAACAGTCTTTAAAGGGGTCTGGAGACTGTTGGTGGGTTCCTCTGCGGGAACCAGGTATCGGCTTCTTCAGGGGAGCTGGTTGTAAGCTCCGGCTCTGGAACCGGTTCGGCAGTGGTCTCAAACACTTGAGCGAGGTGGATGGAGGTCCCCATTGGGACGACGCAGTCTTTTGGCTCTGGTGAGGAAGCAGGGCAGGTGGTAGGCATTGGTGAGGCAGTGGTGAAACTGGAGATGTCGTCCAGTCCTGGAGTGGTTGTACCCGCACGGCTCTGCTGCATCAAATCATGGAGTCTCATGCTGGCCATCTTCTTAGAGGAACCACACCCGTCCAAACCGGTAACCGTTCTGTTCTAGAGCTGGTCAAGAAGAGTCTGCCACTCCCACTTCCTTGGGGGTTTTTGTAGTCCAATTGTGGGAAAAAGTCTTTGGTCCGCCTCCATGGTTGTTTCGAGCAATCAGGGCGGACAATGATTTTGGCGCCTTTGCCTTGGCCCTCCCACGAAGAGGGGTGGTGGCTCACCCCTGGGCTTGCACGTGGTGGTCCTCATGGCGGGGATCGCCATCTTGGACCAACGGTGAAAAGGGGGGAAAAGTTCTTTTTGGGACAAACAAAGTCCTTTTTAGTTGAAATAAAGTCTTTTTAAGCACATTATACCCATTAGGGAACGGGCCTGCTCGTATCCTGCTCGTGACGCCAAATTCTGACTCACCGTGGCCAGGTCGACACGTTGCAGACGTTTCTTCTTTCTCCTTGTCACGGGGACTGCGCATGCGGCTGTGGAGGCCCGGTGGTCCAGATAAATAAAGACATTGTTAGTGGAACAGTTTAGGGGTTACATTGTTTCGTGACGTCACCTATGAGAGTTCCGGTAACTGTACCGGCACTGTGGGGCCTCTGGGGGATGGAATGCAGCAAGATGGAACGCTCCCCACAGGCTGAGCGATGATCCCCGGAGCCAGGAGCTGCGCAAGATGTTCTGAGGCAGCTGCGGTTACCTTAGTGCGCAGAGACAGACAGTTCATAAGAAAGCACGGACACTGGAAGTCTCTGTAACGGGTAATTTACTGTAACCAGCAGGCAGTACATGGCATACAGTGACGGGTAGTGGACCGGGTGGACTCAGCAATGACCAGTGTTTCTCAGAGATCCGCGGTGTTCATCCATTCTAACTACTTGTGTTGCCGTTGTCGCCCAGGAATGCCAGATCAGGTACAAGGAGGCTGTTCAATGCCCTACCCAGGGTATACGTTCTGGGTGTTTTGGGGAGCCTTGGGTCCTTTTGGTGGGTACACCGCTGGCTAGACGACTGTGTGTGGCGGTGGTGGAGTGCTCCTGTAAAGCGGTCCCTCCACTCCTCTGGTTCGCATAGCAGTGCTGAACTACTACTAGCTTCGGTACCAGGAAACCGGCTGTAGATGGGCACGGGATGTTTTTGAACCCGCATGTAGATGCCCGTAGATCGGTTGTTAAGGCACCGGGAATAATGGCGCCCAACCGGGGTGATGGCCAGGGGGCTGCACAGGACTGTGGAGGCCCCCTCTCCTAGGTTGCAGAGCTTGTTGGTTTTGCTCCCTTCTCCTACGTTGCCAAGTCAGTTCTCCTTCTGCACTCTACCACTACACTCCGCCCTCCAGGACCTTATTGGCCCTCTATACTGATGATGCATGTAGGGTATGGATCTCTGAGTTAACTGTGTGACTGCTGAGTCAGAGAATATTGCTGCTGCTGTCTTAGCTGCAATACCCTCCTGTGACGCACTCGTTGTGGGGCGCCACAGGTGCTGGGCCCATGTGCCTATGCCCTGAAGACATTGGATGCTATTAGGTAAGTATATTGTGAACTGTTTAACCCCTTCCCGACATAGGACGTTGTGCAACGTCCTGTGTTTCTGCCCGTTCCCGACACAGGACGTTGCACAACGTCCTGGCAGGTTTGAGCTCCTGCACCCCCTGTGAGCCGGGTTGCTCAGGTGTCACAGATGCTGCTGCTCTGTGACAACCTGTAGATGACCCCACAGGGGGTGGATTAACCCCCCGTGCCCAGGACCCCTCCGATCGGCAGTTTAAAAGTGAAACTGCCGATCGGAGGGAATCACAGGCATTCACCCCTCCAGATCTGATTGGAGCTCTCCAATCAGATCTGGAGGGGTGGATCGGCATGTGTCCACCCCTCCTCACCCCCCTCCCGCTCCATGACTCACTGGGGGCCCCCCATCGTCCCCCCAAACCGCCCGCCCCCCTCTATTATTATGCATATATGCCGGCGGGCTGCACCCGCGGGTGTGCCCTCCGGCAACGCTGTCCGATCCCCTCCTACAGACCCCCCCAGGCAGCCCCCAGCTCTGCCCTGTGTGCTGCCCCCCTCACCTCCTGCGGCGGGCTGCACACCTCGGTGCACCCGCCGCTGCAGCCGACCCGGCTCTGCCTCCGGCTGTGCGGCTCCTCTGCCGGCCGGTCGGTGGCCCCGCCTCCTCTCCCCGCCTCCTCTTCCGGCCTCCTGCTCATCGGTGGATCCAGAGGGTAAGTATGTATGTATGTATGTTTGTATGTATGTATGTATGTATGTATGTTTGTATGTATGTTTGTATGTATGTATGTATGTATGTATGTTTGTATGTATGTTTGTATGTTTGTATGTATGAATGAATGAATGAATGAATTAATTAATTAATTGATGGATGGATGGATGGGGGTGCATGCGTGGACGTGTGCGTTCGTGGACGTGAGCGTACATGAGTGTGCGTGGACGTGAGGGAGCGTAGACATGAGTGAGCGTAGACGTGTGTGGACATGTGCGTGCATAGACGTGTGCGTTCATAGACGTGTGTCTGCATAGACATGTGCGTGCGTGGATGTGTGCATAGATGCATGTGTGCGTGGACGTGCGTGCGTGTGTGGATGTGTGCATGCATGGATGTCAGCGTGCGTGCGTGGATGTCAGCGTGTGTGCGTGGATGTGCGTGCGTGGATGTGGATGTGCGTGGATGATGGGTGCATAGGTGGATGGATGGGTGCAACAAGGGATCAAGTGTCCTCTTGTTGTAGTCTCTGAGATCATAGTCATGGTGCACTGTATGACAGATCATTGTCATACAGTGCACCGTAACTCTGACCCCAGAGGCTGTAGGAAGAGGACACTTGATTCCTTGCTGCAGTCTCTGGATTGAGCAGAGGTGTTCAAGCGTCGTGGGACCTTCGTTGTGGACTACGTCGGAGGCGATCGAGCGTCGTGGGACCTTCGTTGTGGACTACGTCGGAGGCGATCGAGCGTCGTGGGACCTTCGTTGTGGACTACGTCAGATCTTTATAATAAAGATGGAGTCCGAATTTTGTTTGTGTTTTTTTTTCAAATAAAAAGATTTTTCTCTGTGTGTATTTTCTGACTATTTACCAGAGATTCCTAATGGCGGGTCTAACATTGGCCCTATATTATGAATCTCGGGCTTAGTGCCAGCTGCCAATAAAAAGCTGGCATTAACCCCTTTATTACCCAGTTTGCCACCGCCACCAGGGCAACTGGAAGAGTCTGGGTACAGCGCCAGAAAATGGCGCTTCAATGAATGCGCCATTTTCTGGGGCGGCTGCGGGCTGCAATTCGCAGCATGAGGGGCCCAGAATGCTTGGGCCTCTCCATGCTGTGGATTCCAGCCCCCAGCTGCCTAGTTGTACCTGGCTGGACCAAAAATATGGCGGAGCCCCACGTCATTTTTTTTCTAGAATTAGTTCTAGAAGAAAAAAAAGGGCTTTGCTGTATTTTTGGTTGCCAGCCAGGTACAACAAGGCAGCTGGGGTGTGGTGGCAATCCGTAGCTGCCAAGTTGTACCTGGCTGGACCAAAAATATGGCGGAGCCCCATGCCATTTTTTCTTCTAGAATTAGGCCTAGAAAAAAAATAAAAATGGGCTTCGCTGTATTTTTGGTTGCCAGCCAGGTACAATGAGGCAGCTGGGGGTTGCTGGCAGTCCGTAGCTGCCAAGTTGTACCTGGCTGGACCAAAAATATGGCGGAGCCCCACGCCATTTTTTTTCTAGAATTAGTCCTAGAAAAAAAAAGGGCTTCGTTGTATTTAGATGCATAGTGAACACTTTGAACCCCCAGGTGCTTCACAAATTGATCCGTAAAAATGAAAAAAGAAAATTTGTGTGAAAAAAAAAAATACTTTTACCTTATTACGGATGAATTTGTGAAGCACCTGGGGGTTCAAAGTGCTCACTATGCATCTAGATGCATTCCTTGGGGGGTCTAGTTTCCAAAATGGGGTCACTTGTGGGGGAGCTCCAATGTTTAGGCACACATGGGCTCTCCATACGCGACATGGTGTCCGCTAACAATTCCAATAGTTAGCGGACACCATGTCGCGTATGGAGAGCCCCTGTGTGCCTAAACATTGGAGCTCCCCCACAAGTGACCCCATTTTGGAAACTAGACCCCCCAAGGAATGCATCTAGATGTATAGTGAGCACTTTGAACCCCCAGGTGCTTCACAAATTGATCCATAAGAAGGAAAAAGTACTTTTTTTTCCACACAAATTTTCTTTTTTCATTTTTACGGATCAATTTGTGAAGCACCTGGGGTTCAAAGTGCTCACTATTCATGTAGATACATTCCTTGGGGGGTCTAGTTTCCAAAATGAGGTCACTTGTGGGGGAGCTCCAATGTTTAGGCACACATGGGCTCTCCATACGCGACATGGTGTCCGCTAACAATTCCAATAGTTAGCGGACACCATGTCGCGTATGGAGAGCCCCTGTGTGCCTAAACATTGGAGCTCCCCCACAAGTGACCCCATTTTGGAAACTAGACCCCCCCAAGGAATGCATCTAGATGTATAGTGAGCACTTTGAACCCTCAGGTGCTTCACAAATTGATCCATAAAAATGAAAAACGAAAATTTGTGTGAAAAAAAAGTACTTTTTCCTTCTTACGGATCAATTTGTGAAGCACCTGGGGGTTCAAAGTGCTCACTATGCATCTAGATGCATTCCTTGGGGGTTCTAGTTTCCAAAATGAGGTCACTTGTGGGGGACCTCCAATGTTTAGGCACACATGGGCTCTCCATATGCGACATGGTGTCAGCTAACAATTTCAATAGTTAGCGGACACCATGTCGCGTATGGAGAGCCCCTGTGTGCCTAAACATTGGAGCTCCCCCACAAGTGACCCCATTTTGGAAACTAGACCTCCCAGGGAACTTCTTGATGAATTGTTAGCATTTTGAACCCCCAGGTGCTTCACAAATTCATCTGTAAAATTGAATAAGTACTTTTTCTTCCACAAAAAATTTCTTTTTTCATTGTTACAGATTATTTTGTGAAGCACCGGGGTGATCAAAATGCTCACACCACCCATCTAGATAAGTTCCCTGGGGGTCTAGTTTCCAAAATGGGGTCACTTGTGGGGGAGCTCCAATGTTTTGGCACACAGGGGCTCTCCAAACGCGACATGGTGTCCGCTAACAATTGGAGCTAATTTTTCAGTCAAATTGTTAGCGGACACCATGTCGCGTTTGGAGAGCCCCTGTGTGCCTAAACATTGGAGCTCCCTCACAAGTGACCCCATTTTGGAAACTAGACCCCCCAGTGAACTTACCTAAATGGGTGATGAGCATTTTGAACCCCCAGGTGCTTCACAAATTCATCCGTAAAAATGAAAAAGTACTTTTTTTTCCATAAACATTTTCTTTTTTCATTTTTACAGATTAATTTGTGAAGCACTAGGGCGTTCAAAATACTCACTACCCATCTAGATAAGTTCCCTGGAGGGTCTAGTTTCCAAAATGGGGACACTTGTGGGGGAGCTCCAATGTTTAGGCACACAGGGGCTCTCCAAATTCAACATGGTGTCCGCTAACAATTTGACTGAAAAATCAGCTCAAATTGTTAGCGGACACCATGTCGCGTTTGGAGAGCCCCTGTGTGCCTACACATTGGAGCTCCCCCACAAATGACCCCATTTTGGAAACTAGACCCCCCCCAGGGAACTTACCTAAATGGGTGATGAGCATTTTGAACCCCCAGGTTCTTCACAAATTTATCTGTAAAAATGTAAAAGTACTTTTTTTTCCATAAAAATTTTCTTTTTTCATTTTTACAGATTAATTTGTGAAGCACTGGGGCATTCAAAATGCTCACCACACATCTAGATAAGTTCCTTGGGGGGTCTAGTTTCCAAAATGGGGTCACTTGTGGGGGAGCTCCAATGTTTAGGCACACAGGGGCTCTCCAAATGCGACATGGTGTCCGCTAACAATTTAACTGAAAAATCAGCTAAAATTGTTAGCGGACACCATGTTGCATTTGGAGAGCCCCTGTGTGCCTACACATTGGAGCTCCCCCACAAGTGACCCCATTTTGGAAACTAGACCCCCCAGGGAACTTATCTAGATGGGTGGGGAGCATTTTGAACCCCCAGGTGCTTCAGAAATTCATCCGTAAAAATGAAAACGTACTTTTTTTTCCATAAAAATTTTCTTTTTTCATTTTTACAGTTTAATTTGTGAAGCACTGGGGCGTTCAAAATGCTCACCACCCATCTAGATAAGTTCCCTGGGGGGTCTAGTTTAAAAAATGGGGTCACTTGTGCGGGAGCTCCAATGTTTAGGCACACAGGGGCTCTCCAAATGCAACATGGTGTCCACTAACAATTTGACTGAAAAATCAGCTAAAATATTTAGCGACACCATGTCGCATTTGGAGAGCCCCTGTGTGCCTACACATTGGAGCTCCCCCACAAGTGACCCCATTTTGGAAACTAGACCCCCCAAGGAACTTATCTAGATGGGTGGTGAGCATTTTGAACCCCCAGGTGCTTCACAAATTCATCTGTAAAAATGAAAAAGTACTTTTTTTTCCACAAAAATCTTCTTTTAGCCTAAATTTTTTCATTTTCACATGGGGAACAGGATAAAATGGATCCTAAAAATTGTTGGGCAATTTCTCCTGAGTACACCAATACCTCATATGTGGTCATAAACCACTGTTTGGGCACACAGCAGGGCTCAGAAGTGAAGGAGCGCCATTTGACTTTTTGAATGGATAATTAGCTCCAAAATTCAAATTGCGCTCCTTCCCTTCTGAGCCCTGCCGTGCGCCCAAACAGTGATTTATGACCACATATGAGATATCGATGTACTCAGGAGAAATTGCCCAACAATTTTTAGGATCCATTTTATCCTGTTGCTCATGTGAAAATGAAAGAATTGAGCCTAAAAGAACATTTTTCTTGGAAAAATTAAAATGACCATTTTTTCCTTCCACTTTGCTTTAGTTCCCGTGAAGCACCTGAAGGGTTAATAATCTTCTTGAATGTAGTTTTGAGTAGCTTGAGGGGTGCAGTTTTTGGAATGGTGTCACTTTTGGGTGTTTTCTGTCATGTACATCCCTCAAAAAGACTTCAAATGTGATGTGGTCACTAAAAAAAATGGCTTTGTAAATTTTGCTGGAAAAATGAAAAATTGCTGATGAACTTTGAACCCTTATAACTTCCGAACAAAAAATTTTTTTTTTCCAAAATTGTGCTGATGTAAAGTAGACATGTGGGAAATTATATTTATTAACTATTTTGTGTCACATACCTCTCTGGTTTAGCAGAATAAAAATTCATAATTTGAAAATTGCTAAATTTTCAAAGTTTTTGCCAAATTTTTGATTTTTTCACAAATAATCGCAAAAATTATCGACCTAAATTTAATACTAACATGAAGCCCAATATGTCACGAAAAAACAATCTCAGAATCGCTCGGATCCAATGAAGCGTTCCAGAGATATTACCTCATAAAGGGACACTGGTCAGAATTGACAAAAATGGCTTGGTCATTAGGGTCAAAATAGACCCGGGGGTGAAGGGGTTAATGTAGAAGAGTAATCCTGTGATTGATGACAATGTATGTAATGTGTTTATGGGTAAAATGTATGTGTGGCCATCTAGTGGTCTGTTTTAGATATTGCTCCTGGTATCTTAAGAAGGCAGGGAATGGTTAATGTTCTTACAGTCTCCCATGGAGGAGGAGTGTGGCGCCACGCAAATGCAGGTGTCACAAAGGAGTATTTCACCCGTAAAAGAGGTGTAAATGCTCCAGCTGCAGGTGGACCCTAGGATGGTGGGTGGGACCCATTCCCAGCACTCCCACATGAGTTGAGGGTGGGAGGTTACCCGGGAGGGAATAAATTCACCTCTATGGTGAACAAGAAGGTCTTTGCTGCTAGGTTTCTCGGCTGAGGGACCAGGAGGAGATGGAGGAAGAGGAAAGGGTTTAGAAAGAATAGCTAAGTGGAACGAGGCGGAAGGTCACACTGGGTCGGTTACAAGCCGCACCGGAGGAAAGAAGAAGGGACCTTGAGGAGGTCCTGAAAGAGGGTGGCCGACAAGAGAAGTGCGAGCCCTAGAGAGGAAGGGTGATCCTCAGTGTGGAATGTCCATACTCCAGGTGATACTCCAGTCCACCCAGGGAAACACCGGGCCCTAGGAGCTGGTCAAAGTCTAGCTTTGCAGTCGGCAACCGGCTGCTGTGGCTTGTTTATCAGCCACAGCACCAAGCTGCATCTATGGGAGATGTAGTGAGAAGTAGGCCAGCATCTGTAATACGGTCCCGCAGCACCCTTCATCATTTGGCATAGTCAGCAGGATAAACCTTCATGTCAAGAAAAGCAGCAAGCCATAAGGATGGCCCCTGGAAAATGGAACCCCGAATCCAGAGTGTGGTGGAAGAGAAAAAGTAAAATAGCTGATGCAGCGTAGAGAGCAAGTGTCACTGCAGCGCTGTGGCGCAATTATTTTCGCCGGTCCCTAGGAGGAATCGTAAGCGCTGCTAAATCCAGGTGGGTGGGATGTTAAAAAAGCCCCACCCATGAGAGTGGGCTTCTGTGGGATGGGCGGCAGCTATAAAGGAACGGGTGGGTGAGGCAGAGAGGCACAGTCCGTAAGAAGGAGACTCTCTTGGGAATGTGGACCGGCACCATTTATGTCTGATTGTGGAATTCAGCAGGAGCGAGAGGTGGAGACTGCATCTGGTTGTGACAGCCACTGGTTTGGACTGCGACTCCCCGGCTCCTGTTGCCACACATGGGAAGAATGAGTGAATTAAGTGAACGAGGTGACTGCTTGTCCTGGTGAATTATAGCGCTACTGGGTGATCCCCCATGAAGGCCTCGACCCACTGTTGCCTGAACAGCCAGACATGAAGATGGTCCCGCTGCAGCTGCCAACTCATTGTGGCCATGGAGAACACGTCAAACAGCTCTGGGAGGAGACCACGGCAAAATCACAGGGCCCTGTGCCATTTATGTAAAATAGAAGCCCCACCCCCTTACCCAGAGCCGGCCAAGTGGGTTGCCAGTGTTATCTTAAAAAATAAAGAAAGAGAAAAGTGAGTAAGGACCCAGCTGGCCCTCCCTGGTTGTGGAGCGGTAAGCAGCTGCATCACTAATGGCCACGACATTGTGGACTTTGATAAGGTCTACAGGTTCATTTGCAAGGAGCAAACTGGCCATAAGGTCTATGTGAATGCTGGCTGTATGAGCGAGGGCCTTGCACTGACCTGAGAAGATCAAGTGCAAATTATCAAGGAGGAAGGACCCCTGGTATGCGGTCGTGATGCTCCTTGCACGACCAGAAGACTCTGTCCTCGGGATTGATGGCCTGTCCTTGGCATCAACATCTTCCAGGCTGATGGTGAGGGCCAGAGGCAACAGTGGCGAAACAGAAACCAGTGTTGCTACTGCCCCTGTTGAGCTTCAGTCCTGAGCCCAGGGGCTCTATGTTGCCGTGTTGGCCCAAGGGAAGGGCCATGACAACAGAACTAAACTCTGTGTTCTGAGGTCCCAACTGGGTGGAACCAGGGTCAGTATGGCCCACTAAGAAACCAAAGTGTCTGGGACAAGAGGAAGGTTATTAATGCCAATGCGTTATGCTATATTTGTTTGTGTCTTCCAGGGCTGCCTGGTTGAGGACAACCAGAATTAAAGAGGGGACGAGATGTAGGAGGGTGATGGGTCCATGTGACTCTGCCCTGAAGACATTGGTTTGCATTAGATATGTATATTGTGAACTATTTAATATCGAAGTGTAATCTTGTGAATCATAATAATGGATGTAATTGTTTATGGGTAAAATGTATGTGCGGCCATCTAGTGGCTGGTTGATAAATAGTTGCAACACAGAATAGTCTGGATGGGTGTTAAGCAGCCCCAATCCAGTTCCAAAGAAATGTAAGCTGCCTGAAGGCTCAGGGTGCATCAATGTCAGCACGAAATAACCATAGACATTTGAATGAAATGAAACGCTATGACAAGAGACCCAGGAGGACCCAATGCCAAAATGTACTTGAGTAAGCCAAAATCCTTCTGGGAAAGCGTCTTGAGGACATACAAGAGAAAGATAGGGCTTTCGGGTAAAGCACATCATTCTACTGTTTACTAAAAAAAGTAATGAATGAGGCCTAGAAAGAAAAGAACACAGGACCTACAGTCAAATATGGTAGACATTCAAAAAGCTGGGTATATGTCCTAGGTCATGGGTCTTCCAGCAGGACATGACCCCAAATATACGGTACTTCAAAAAGCACCTTGAAATGGATGGAAAGAAAGTGCTTGAGAGTTCTGAAGTGGCGGCAATTGGTCCCAATCTAAATCCAAGTGAACACCTATATCACAGATCTTAAATTTGCTGTTGTGAGAAGGTGCCTTTACATATGAGAGACTTGAAGCAGTTTGCAAAAGAAGAGTCAAAAATTCCAACTGAGAGATGTAAGAAGCTAGTTGATGGATATAGTAAGCAATTGATTGCAGTTTTTTATTCCAAAGGGTGTGCAACCAAATATTAAGTTGTGGATACCAATAATTTTGTTCAGACAATTTTTGGAGTTTTGTGCGACATTATGTCCAATTTACCTTTTTTTTCTCCGATTTTTTTGTGTTGTTCCAATTCACACAAAGGAAATAAACATTTGTATAACAAAATGTGTAATTGCAATACATTTCTGGAATAAATGCTTCATTTTCTAGAACAGTTTCCAGTGTGTCAACTATTTCAGCCATAACTGCATATCCATTTTTACATGCCACAACAATCAAATAATTACATACAACCACTTGGGCAAAGGCATCGCAATACAATGGTCCTTCTTTATAAGGCTGGTTTCACACTGCGGTTTTTCACTGATCAGGTTCGATCAGGTTTGTGTGCCAAAATCAGGAGAGGAACCAGGAGAGGAACTTGCAGAGAAAAACTATCATTGAAAGATTGACACCTGTTCTGAGTTTTGGAGACACTCCTAGTTTTGAAACACAAAACCTGACCTGATCTGACCGCAGTGTGAAACCAGCCTTAACTGGTAACTTGGCTCAATCTCCACATGCCATTCAATGTGACTCCACCCTAATTACTTAAGTTAATGAGGGGATAGGCTAGGGTTTTGTTAGAGGTATATTGGAGCAAAGCTAACCAGCTGCCCAGTCCTGCTCCTCCTTAATGTCTAGTCTGCAGCTATTGCATAGTGGGTACAATTAATCAGGTAGCTATCTTCTACAGCAAAAATACGAAGAAGTTATAAAACCTTCTTTTCATTGGTCTAGTATTTATAGCCATAGAGGGGGTTTATTAGAAACAATTAGAAAGGAGTCAACAAGGAGCTGGAGCTCACAGGTATACCCAAGTGGCACAATATGGTCAGGGGCAGACATTCTTTATCATATGTGAGTTATTCTACATTCTTTCTTTGGAACCTTCTGATCCTATCTCTATTTCCATTCCCCCTCTTTGGGGTCTTGTTATCAAGATAAAGTATTCCTTATAAGGTTAATTGGATATTTTCAGGGACTGAGTGACAAGAATCCAACGGGCCCCCACCTGAAAGATGGTCAGATGTATAGGTCCTTGTAGCGTTCTAAATTCTATAAAGACATATATGTGTCTGTAATAATGTCCCCCATCCTGGGCCCCTTCCTAGAATAATGTCCTTCATCCTATACCCTTCCAGTATAAATATCCAACATTCTGGGCCCCTTGCTATAATATCCAACATCCTGTGCCCCTTACCGTAAGAATGTCCACATTGTGGGCCCCTTCCAGTAAAAATTTCCAATAACCTTGGACCCTTCCTAGTATAATATCCCCCATGCCTCGGCTCCTTCCAATAACAATATCCAACAACCTGGGACCCTTCTTATGTATAAAATCAGCCATCCTGGGCTTCTGACCATAATAATGTCCCTCATCCTGGACCCCTACTAGTAAAAACCATTATACTATTCTGATATAACATCCCTCATCATTAACTCCTTCCTGGAAAAATATCCCCCATCCTGAGCCCATTCCTGGCATATTGTCCCCCATCCTGATACAATGTCCCCATCCTGGCTCCTTCTAGTAATAATGTCCCCATCCTGAGCCCTTTCCAGTTATTATGTCCCTCAACCTGGGCCTCTTCCAGTAATAATGTTCCACATCATGATTTAATGGTATTATTTTCTCATTCTTGCCCTTTCCAGTAATATACATATGCATGTCCCCCATCCTGGGCCCTTTCCTGGTATAAAATTATTTTTTCAATAGTTCTATTTCCACTGAAAGAAAAGGGGGGTGATTTGAACTTTTGTTTTTTTTTTTGTCGTATTTTTAAAAACTTTTTTTAACACTTTTTCTTTATCTTACTTGGCCCCTTAGGGCGCCTCAGCACGGCAGTCTAAGGGTACCATCACACTTGGCGATGCACCAGCGATCCCAACAATGATACAACCTGGTAGGGATTGCTGGAGAGTCGCTACAATATCGCTGGTGATATCTCAGTCAGATCTCACCAGCGACGCAGGTCACTCTCGGGCATAGTATTGAGATCGTTGGTCATTGTCCCTGTCAAACACAGCGATGCATGCTGCCCAGCGGGAGCGCAATGACCAAGAAATGGTCCAGAACGGTTTGTAACTATCAACGATCTCACAGCGGGGGCCTGGTCGCTGCTACGTGTCACACAGCGCGATCACAGCTGAGGTCGTTGTTATGTCACAAAACTTGTGACTCAGCAGCAATTTGCTAGTGATCTCGCTTAGTGTGACGGAGGCTTAATTTGCTTGTGTTCACAGATGTGATGCTCCGTAGCTCTAAACAGGGAAAATGATCCACTTCCTGCGGCATCACTTACAGCAAGTGAGTTATGAGAGTGTCCGGGGTCATCAGCTGACCCCTCACTGTCATGGCAACCTGTTGGCACCCCGTAATCGTGTCACGGGGAACGGCACGAGTTACGTTGAGGCTCCTTAGATCGCGCTGTCAGTGTTTGGCAGCACAATCTAAAGTGTTAACAGATGCAGGCGGATCACTTATCCAATCACATCTGTAACCTGCACATGTCAGCTGATGAGATAAGCTGATATGTGAAGGGGGATGTGAGCGCACGTGCCCAGGGCGTGATTAAAAAACCAAAATGATTATTGTCACCTTCCAGCACTACCATGACGTGTGATGTCTGCTATAGTTGGCTCAGAGGCCAGTAACTGACTTCAGCTAACCTATGATGAGCGTCCCATGGTGTCACTGCTATGCACTGCCTCTGGTCTCTGCACAATACATTTCAGTCAAATGTGCGCCTTCAGATGCACATCTAGCTTAAAGGGGCGTTTGTGTCAGCGGGCCCCCCTCCCATAGCTATAGTCAAACTACAAATGGCCTATAATACTGTTTCCTAGTTTATCTGACACTGCAGCATTAACAACAGGTTTTTGTAGCCTCATAAATTGGAAGTATCTTAGCACTCTTTGTGTTAGGCATGCTTCTTAGAAATCCTTACAGAGCCATAAAGAGAAATCCGTTAGGACAGAGCATTTATCATGCACAATATAATGCACGTAATG
>JARQOC010002832.1:0-21402 GCA_033576535.1 Allobates femoralis | reverse complement strand
CTAGCTGACAATGTGTGATAATGACTAGTGTTGAGCGAGCATGCTCAGCACTACTCGGTACTCGCACGAGTATCACTGTACTCGGGCGACTCGCCGAGCACCGAGTAATCTCGCGATACTCGTGCTGTGCTCGTGGTCGTCATCTCTCCATGTTGGCGCTCTTTTGAGAGCCAGCCCACGTGCAGGGATTGGCTGACAGACCACTGCAATGCCACAGCCCTGTTAGTTGTGGCATAGCAGTGATTGGCCGCCCTGCACAGCGTCACCGAGCCTTTATAACTCCCGGCGCGCTGTGCTCGGCACACAGCCATCCAGACAGTGAGTGTAGGGAGAGTGTCTGCTGCTGATTAGGGACAGATTTGCGGCCCTCATAGGTAGATCCGGAGCAGGGCTGCAAACTGCTGCTGCTGACCACAACAGTCCTTCTCAGGACTAATCTAGGAGGACATAGGCAGGGTGATCCAGATCGGAGTCCAAGATTTCCAGTGACCAGAACAGTCCTTCTCAGGACTAATCTAGGAGGATCTAGGCAGGGTGATACAGATTGGAATCCAAGCTTTTCTGTGACCATTAGAGTCACCACACTCTTGTACTTAGTACCTTAATACAGGTTAGGGACTAAAATCCTCTCTTCAAGCCATTACAGTCACCAGACAGGTGTACGTACTACCTTAATACAGGTTAGGGAACTAAAATCCTAACTTTTGTCATCAAAACAGTCACCAGACAGGTGTACGTACTACCTTAATACAGGTTAGGGACTAAAATCCTCTCTTCAAACCATTACAGTCACCAGACAGGTGTACGTACTACCTTAATACAGGTTAGGGAACTAAAATCCTAACTCTTGTCATCTCAACAGTCACCACACTGTTGTACGTCATACGTTTATACCGGTTAGGGAACTAAAATCCTAACTCTTGTCATCTCAACAGTCACCACACTGTTGTACGTCATACGTTTATACAGGTTAGGGAACTAAAATCCTAACTCTTGTCATCTCAACAGTCACCACACTGTTGTACGTCATACGTTTATACAGGTTAGGGAACTAAAATCCTAACTCTTGTCATTCAACAGTCACCACACTGTTGTACGTCATACGTTTATACAGGTTAGGGAACTAAAATCCTAACTCTTGTCATACTCAACAGTCACCACACTGTTGTACGTCATACGTTTATACAGGTTAGGGAACTAAAATCCTAACTCTTGTCATCTCAAACAGTCACCACACTGTTGTACGTCTACCGTTTATACAGGTTAGGGACTAAAATCCTACTTTCAAATCCAACAGTCACCAGACGTTGTACGTCATACGTTAATACAGGTTAGGGAACTAAAATCCTAACTCTTGTCATCTCAACAGTCACCACACTGTTGTACGTCATACGTTTATACAGGTTAGGGACTAAAATCCTAACTCTTGTCATCACTCACAGTCACCACACTGTTGTTATGACATACGTTGTATACACGGTTAGGGAACTAAAATCCTAACTCTGTCTACTCAACAGTCACCACACTGTTGTACGTCATACGTTTATACAGGTTAGGGAACTAAAATCTAACTCTTGTCATCCAACAGTCACCACACTGTTGTACGTCATACGTTTTATACAGGTTAGGGAACTAAAATCCTAACTCTTGTTCATTCAACAGTCACCACACTGTTGTACGTCATACTTATACAGGTTAGGGAACTAAAATCCTAACTCTTGTCATCCAAATACAGTCTACCAACAGGTGTAGTTACTACCTTAATACAGGTTTAAGGTAGGGAACTAAAATCCTAACTTCTTGTCATCAAACAGTCACAACGGTGTAGTACTACCTTAATACAGGTTAGGGACTAAAATCCTTCAAACATTACAGTCACCAGACAGGTGTACGTACTACCTTAATACAGGTTAGGGAACTAAAATCCTAACTCTTGTCATCTCAACAGTCACCACACTGTTGTACGTCATACGTTTATACAGGTTAGGGAACTAAAATCCTAACTCTTGTCATCTCAACAGTCACCACACTGTTGTACGTCATACGTTTATACAGGTTAGGGAACTAAAATCCTAACTCTTGTCATCTCAACAGTCACCACACAGTTGTACGTCATACGTTTATACAGGTTAGGGAACTAAAATCCTAACTCTTGTCATCTCAACAGTCCCAAGACGTGTTGTACGTCATACGTTATACAGGTTAGGGAACTAAAATCCTAACTCTTGTCATCTCAACAGTCACCACACGTGTACGTCATACGTTTATACAGGTTAGGGAACTAAAATCCTAACTCTTGTCATCTCAACAGTCATCACACTGTTGTACGTCATACGTTTATACAGGTTATGGAACAAATCCTAACTTTGTCATCCAAACAGTCACCAACAGGTGTACGTATACCTTAATACAGGTTAGGGACTAAAATCCTCTCTTCAACCATTACAGTCACCACACTGTTGTACGTCATACGTTTATACAGGTTAGGGAACTAAAATCCTAACTCTTGTCATCAAACAGTCACCAACAGGTGTACGTACTACCTTAATACGGTTAGGGACTAAAATCCTACTCTTGTCATACTTACAGTCACCAACTGTGTACGTACATACCTTATACAGGTTAGGGAACTAAAATCCTAACTCTTGTCATCTCAACAGTCACCACACTGTTGTACGTCATACGTTTATACAGGTTAGGGAACTAAAATCCTAACTCTTGTCATCTCAACAGTCACCACACTGTTGTACGTCATACGTTTATACAGGTTAGGGAACTAAAATCCTAACTCTTGTCATCTCAACAGTCACCACACTGTTGTACGTCATACGTTTATACAGGTTAGGGAACTAAAATCCTAACTCTTGTCATCTAAACAGTCACCAGACTGTGTACGTATACTTTATACAGGTTAGGGAACTAAAATCCTCTCTTTCATACCATACAGTCACCACACGTGTGTACGTACTACGTTATACAGGTTAGGGAACTAAAATCCTAAACTCTTGTCATCTCAACAGTCACCACACTGTTGTACGTCATACGTTTATACAGGTTAGGGAACTAAAATCCTAACTCTTGTCATCTCAACAGTCACCACACTGTTGTACGTCATACGTTTATACGGTTAGGGAACTAAAATCCTAACTCTTGTCATCCATACAGTCACCACACTGTTGTACGTCATACGTTTATACAGGTTAGGGAACTAAAATCCTAACTCTTGTCATCTCAACAGTCACCACACTGTTGTACGTCATACGTTTATACAGGTTAGGGAACTAAAATCCTAACTCTTGTCATCTCAACAGTCACCACACTGTTGTACGTCATACGTTTATACAGGTTAGGGAACTAAAATCCTAACTCTTGTCATTCAAACAGTCACCGACACTTTTGTACGTACTACTTTAATACAGGTTAGGGACTAAATCCTCTCTTCAAATCCATATACAGTCACCAACAGGTGTACGTACTACTTTAATACAGGTTAGGGAACTAAAATCCTAACTCTTGTCATCTCAACAGTCACCACACTGTTGTACGTCATACGTTTATACAGGTTAGGGAACTAAAATCCTAACTCTTGTCACTCAAACAGTCACCACACTGTGTACGTCATACGTTTAATACAGGTTAGGGAACTAAAATCCTAACTCTTTCATCTCAACAGTCACCAACGTTGTACGTCATACTTTATACAGGTTAGGGAACTAAAATCCTAACTCTTGTCATCTCAACAGTCACCACACTGTTGTACGTCATACGTTTATACAGGTTAGGGAACTAAAATCCTAACTCTTGTCATCTCAACAGTCACCACACTGTTGTACGTCATACGTTTATACAGGTTAGGGAACTAAAATCCTAACTCTTGTCATCTCAACAGTCACCACACTGTTGTACGTCATACGTTTATACAGGTTAGGGAACTAAAATCCTAACTCTTGTCATCTCAACAGTCACCACACTGTTGTACGTCATACGTTTATACAGGTTAGGGAACTAAAATCCTAACTCTTGTCATCAAAACAGTCACCAGACAGGTTGTACGTACTACCTTAATACAGGTTAGGGAACTAAAATCCTACTCTTTCAAACATTACAGTCACCAGACAGGTGTAACGTACTACCTTAATACAGGTTAGGGAACTAAAATCCTAACTCTTGTCATTCACAGTCACCACATGTTGTACGTCATACGTTTATACAGGTTAGGGAACTAAAATCCTAACTCTTGTCATCTCAACAGTCACCACACTGTTGTACGTCATACGTTTATACCGGTTAGGGAACTAAAATCCTAACTCTTGTCATCTCAACAGTCACCACACTGTTGTACGTCATACGTTTATACAGGTTAGGGAACTAAAATCCTAACTCTTGTCATCTCAACAGTCACCACACTGTTGTACGTCATACGTTTATACAGGTTAGGGAACTAAAATCCTAACTCTTGTCATCTCAACAGTCACCACACTGTTGTACGTCATACGTTTATACAGGTTAGGGAACTAAAATCCTAACTCTTGTCATCAAAACAGTCACCAGACAGGTGTAGGTACTACCTTAATACAGGTTAGGGACTAAAATCCTCTCTTCAAACCATTACAGTCACCAGACAGGTGTACGTACTACCTTAATACAGGTTAGGGAACTAAAATCCTAACTCTTGTCATCTCAACAGTCACCACACTGTTGTACGTCATACGTTTATACAGGTTAGGGAACTAAAATCCTAACTCTTGTCATCTCAACAGTCACCACACTGTTGTACGTCATACGTTTATACAGGTTAGGGAACTAAAATCCTAACTCTTGTCATCTCAACAGTCACCACACTGTTGTACGTCATACGTTTATACAGGTTAGGGAAATAAAATCCTAACTCTTGTCATCAAAACAGTCACCAGACAGGTGTACGTACTACCTTAATACAGGTTAGGGAACTAAAATCCTAACTCTTGTCATCTCAACAGTCACCACACTGTTGTACGTCATACGTTTATACAGGTTAGGGAACTAAAATCCTAACTCTTGTCATCTCAACAGTCACCACACTGTTGTACGTCATACGTTTATACAGGTTAGGGAACTAAAATCCTAACTCTTGTCATCAAAACAGTAACCAGACAGGTGTACGTACTACCTTAATACAGGTTAGGGACTAAAATCCTCTCTTCAAACCATTACAGTCACCAGACAGGTGTACGTACTACCTTAATACAGGTTAGGGAACTAAAATCCTAACTCTTGTCATCTCAACAGTCACCACACTGTTGTACGTCATACGTTTATACAGGTTAGGGAACTAAAATCCTAACTCTTGTCATCTCAACAGTCACCACACTGTTGTACGTCATACGTTTATACAGGTTAGGGAACTAAAATCCTAACTCTTGTCATCTCAACAGTCACCACACTGTTGTACGTCATACGTTTATACAGGTTAGGGAACTAAAATCCTAACTCTTGTCATCAAAACAGTCACCAGACAGGTGTACGTACTACCTTAATACAGGTTAGGGACTAAAATCCTCTCTTCAAACCATTACAGTCACCAGACAGGTGTACGTACTACCTTAATACAGGTTAGGGAACTAAAATCCTAACTCTTGTCATCTCAACAGTCACCACACTGTTGTACGTCATACGTTTATACAGGTTAGGGAACTAAAATCCTAACTCTTGTCATCTCAACAGTCACCACACTGTTGTACGTCATACGTTTATACAGGTTAGGGAACTAAAATCCTAACTCTTGTCATCAAAACAGTAACCAGACAGGTGTACGTACTACCTTAATACAGGTTAGGGACTAAAATCCTCTCTTCAAACCATTACAGTCACCAGACAGGTGTACGTACTACCTTAATACAGGTTAGGGAACTAAAATCCTAACTCTTGTCATCTCAACAGTCACCACACTGTTGTACGTCATACCTTCATACAGGTTAGGGACTAAAATCCTCTCCTAAAACCATTCAAGTCACCAGACTGTTGTACGTCATACCTTGATACAGGTTAGGGACTAAAATCCTCTCCTGTGACTGTTGTCGCTGTATACAAGCAAAATGCGCAAGGGCGTTGGCAAGGAACAAGGAGGTGAACGTGATAGTCTTGCAGGCAGAGGCCGAGGTCGTGTGCAAGCACTAATTTCGCCACAAGAAAGTGGCACATCTACTCGCTCACACGTCCTGTCCCAAATTGTTGGGGCCCGCTGCAGTACTACGCTCTTGAACCAACACTAGTGTCAACAGCTTTTTATTTGGATAGCGGATAATGCTTCTAGTCTGATTGGCACCTCCACAAACACCCTGTCTTCCACACGGTCAATTGTCAGTAGCCGTGATACTGCACCGCACATTTCCCAACCTGATCCTCCTTCCTACCAACTGGCTGAGTGCACGTCCACGGACATTAGTGATCCCACACTTGGACACTCGGAAGTCCAGAAGTGTGTACCCATGGGTCAGCGGAGGTACATGGCAAATTCCCATTACAAAATTTAAATTCAGTTGTCATTTGTTGGTGGTGTGGTGAAGTCTGGCCCAATCCAACCCTTGTTCATCTTGATCTCAGTCAGCCTGTCAGCATTTTCAGTTGACAGGCGGTTGCGTTTATCAGTAATGACTCCACCTGCAGCACTGAAAACACGCTGTAACAAAATGCTAGCGGCAGTGCAGGCCAGGACTTCCAAGGCGTAGAGAGCCAATTCATGCCACGTGTCCAGCTTGGAGACCCAATAATTGTAAGGCACAGAGGAATCTCGCAGTACAGTTGTTCGATCGGCAAGATACTCCTTCAGCATCTGACCAAACTTAGCATTTCTTGTGTCATTACCCCGCACCTCAGGGGCTGTGGTACGTGAGGGGCTGAGAAAACTGTCCCACCTCGTAAAGACTGTTCCCCTACCTTTGGCGGATTGGACTTGTGCCCCTCTCGGCCGTACGCCTTGGTTGTCCACCGATTCCTGACCTATGCCGCTAGCGTTTTGTGAGGGGAATGATTTGCCTACTTCCGTGACTATGGCCTTCTGGAACTGCTGCGTTTTGGCTGACCTCTCCGCCTCAGGAATGACAGACATAAAGTTCTCCTTGTACCGTGGGTCTAACAGTGTTGCCAACCAGTACAGATTGTCGGCCAAGATGTTCTGAACGCGAGGGTCACGAGGCAGGCAGCTTACCATAAAGTCAGCCATGTGCGCCAGACTCTTAACAGCCATCACTTTAGTATCCAGACCAACACGATGACTGAACATGCTGTCCTCCTCCTCCTCCTCCTCCTCCTCCTCCTCCTCATCTCCCCTGTCCTCTGGCCAGCCACGCTGAATCGAGGGTATGGCTGGTGTGCATGTCATATCCTCAATTTGGCCAGAGAGTTGCTCCATGTCCTCATCCTCCTCCTCCTCCTCGTCATAGTCCTCCACTGCACGTTGTGATGAGATGAGGCTGGACTCTGTGTTTTCACCCACACCCACTACTGTTTCTTGCTCCAAGTCATTGCGCTCAGCCTGCAATGCATCCTCTTTGTTTTTCAGCAGAGACCGTTTTAGAAGGCAGAGTAGTGGTATGGTGACGCTAATAATGGCGTCATCGCCGCTCACCATCTGGGTGGAGTCCTCAAAGTTTTGGAGGACGGTACATAGGTCGGACATCCATCTCCACTCCTCAGGTGTTATGTGTGGAGTTTGAACCATTTCCCGACGGCTTAGGTGATGCAGGTAGTCAACAACTGCCCTCTTCTGCTGACATATCCTGACCAACATGTGCAGAGTTGAATTCCAACGCGTGGGGACATCACACACCAGTCTGTGGGCCGTAAGACGCTAACGGCGCTGAAATCCGCCAAGGTCGGCTGAAGCAGCAGGTGACTTGCGAAAATGTGTAGACAGAAGGCGAACTTTTACCAGCAGTTCAGACAGCTCTGGGTATGACTTTAGAAACCTCTGAACCACCAGGTTGAGCACGTGGGCCACGCATGGAACATGCGTCAGCTGGCCTCGCCTCAAAGCTGCCACCAAGTTCCGTCCATTGTCACACACGACCTTTCCTGGCTTTAGGTTCAGAGGTGTGAGCCAGTGATCTGCCTGCTGTTTCAGAGCTGTCCACACCTCTTCTGCATTGTGGGGTTTGTCACCTATGCAGACTAGCTTCAGCACAGCCTGTTGCCGCTTCGCAGAGGCAGTGCTGCAGTGCTTCCAGCTTGGGACTGGTGTGGAGGGTACAGTGGATGAGGATGAGCAGGAGGAGGAGGAGGAGGCTGAAGAGCATGACATTCCGGAGCTGTAGAGTGTCGGTGAAACCCTGACAGAGGTCGGGCCTGCTATCCTTGGTGTGGGAAGGACGTGTTCCGTCCCTCGATCAGACTGTGTCAGAGCCTCCACAATATTAACCCAGTGTTTTGTCAAGGAGATGTAGCGGCCTTGCCCACAAGCACTTGTCCACGTGTCTGTGGTTATACACTTCAGCCCCTGACCTTACCCCTGCGGTATTAAAGAACAGCAATGACTGTCTAGCTGCAGTTTCCAATATCATGTCCACTCTCTATTTGAAACTAAACCTTTCCAAAACTGAACTTCTTCTGCTCCCCCCATCCACTAACCTCCCTAAATCGGACATCTCTCTCTGAGTTTGTGGCACCACGATAATGCCTAGGCAGCAGGCTCGTTGTCTGGGTGTTATGTTTGACACCGATCGCTCCTTCTCCTCCCACACACAATGTCTCGTCCGCTCATGTCACTTACACTTGAACAATATCTCCAGAGTCCGTCCCTTTCTCACCCTGTAAACAACAAAAACCCTCACCATGGCCCTAATCCATTACCGCCTTGACTATTGCAATTCTCTATTAAGCGGCCTCCCCCTCACCAGAGTTTCTCCTCTCCAGTGCATCCTTAATGCAGCAGCCATGATCACCCATCTGGCCAATCGTTACTCAGATGCCTCTGCTCTGTGCCAGTCATTGCACTGGCTGCCCGTATACTACAGCATCAAATTCAAATTGCTTCTTATCACCCACAAAGCTATTCACAGTGCAGCACCCCCTACCTCTCCTCCCTCATCTCTGTCTATCACCCCACTCGCGCTCTACGTTCCTCAAATGACCTTCGACTGACATCGGTAATAATCCGATCCTCCCACTCCCGGCTCCAAGACTTCTCCAGAGCTGCACCAAACCTCTGGAATGCTTTACCAAAAGAAATCAGGACTATCCACAACTTGCATGGCTTCATACGATCCCTAAAAACGCATCTTTTTAAGGCGGCCTATCATACTCCCTAATAGAAGTCCTTTGTACTGTTGATAGTGGGCTATCCCTCTGGACATTACTCTTCTACAAACTCCACCAAACCAAAAAGGTCTACACAGACTGTATAATGACCATCCATGTAAGCTTAGTTCTATGCCCCATTTCCTCGAGATGCCTGGACCATCAGTGCAATAAGCCCCTGTACCTTGTGCAACCCCTATCCCGTTGTAGATTGTAAGCCTCTTTGAGCAGGGTCACCTTCATTTCTTGCTTTATTTTTTGTATTTTATTTTTTACATTGATTCTATGCCTATTGTTTTGTATCCAATTATTCTACTGTATTTGTTCTCTACTGTAATTACTTACTGTATTATATTTTCTGTACTCTAACCCTACATTGTAAAGCGCTGCGTAATATGTTGGCGCTATATAAATAAAGCTGTATTATTAATATTATTATTCGGTGGACTTTGGCTGAAACAGCGTTGTTCCGGGCACGTGTGATGCTGTTGGACACGTGGTTATGCAATGCGGGGACGGCACATCTGGAGAAATAGTGGCGGCTGGGGACCGAGTAACGTGGGACAGCAGCCGCCATCAGGTCGCAGAATGCTTCCGTCTACACCAGCCGGAAAGGCAACATTTGTAGCGCAATGAGTCGCGAAATGTGATCATTCAGGACTGTGGCATGTGGGGCGTTGGCAGCGTATTTGCGCCTGCGTTCAAATGTTTGCTGAATGGATAATTGAACACTGCGCTGGGACAAGGACGTGCTTCCCCCTGGGGGTTCAGGCCCTAACCTGCCCAACTGGGTTTTGTTGAACTCCCAATTTTTGGCTGCCTACCAAAGGGCTATAATAAAACCCCCCCCCTTTGAGGGTTAAGGCCCCCTGCCATCTTTCCCAAAACCTCCCAATTTTTTGGCTCCTGAAAAGGGTATTAAAATCCCCTTTTTGGGGGTTCGGCCCTATAAAATTTTAAGCGGGGTCTTGTGAACCCCCCCTTTTTGTGCCCTGAAAAAGGGGCCTTAAAAAATCCAATTTTGATTTACAGGTCTACATTTTTGTAACAGGGGTATTGTTCCCCCCCAATTCTTCTGTAAAGGGTATCAAAAAACCCACTTGAGGTTAAGGGCCCTATTAATTTTTTTTTTAAATGGGGTCATTGTTGACCTAATTTTTGGGCCCCTGCCAAGGGAATTTAAAAATTTACCCCCCATTTCTTAGGGGGCCCCCTAAAAGTCCTCTACCAGGGACAAAGAGGGAGCCCCCAATTTTTGGTCCCCTGCCAATAGGGCTTCAAAATAAAACTTGGGGAAGGCACTAATGTTGTAAGATGGGAATTGTTGAACCCCAATTTTTGGCCCCCTGAAAAAGGGATTTTCCCCCCACGAGGGTTACGGGCCCCTCGCAAAACTTATCGGGGACAAAGGGGCCTCTAATTTTGACTCCCCTGCCGGGGGCTTCTTCCCCCCATTTGGGGTTTCAGGCCTTGCCATTTTCCCCCAGGGGAAAAAGAGGAGCCTCCCAATTTTGGTTGCCCGGAAAAGGGAACTTCCCCCTAGGGTTTAAACCCACTTTGTTTTGTAGTTGGGTTTGTTAACCCCCCCCTTTTTGGTCCCCCTGACCAAAGGGGTATACTAAAATACCCCTTGGGGTTCGGCCCTTCTTCTGAAATGGGTTTCATTGTTGAACCCCAATTTTTCGCCCTGAAAAGGGCCCTTTAAAAAACAATCCCCCGTTTTAAAAAAGGCCCTCCGCACTTCTTATCCAGGACAAAGAGGGGGCCTCCCAATTTTTGGCTTCCCCTGACAAAGGGCTAAATAAAATTACCCCCATTTTTACAGGCCCCATTCTTACAGGGCAGGAAACCTCCAATTTTTTGGTGCCCTGACCAAAGGGCTATACTAAAATACCCCATTGAGGGTTTACAGGCCCTATACTGTCTGTAGATGGGTCATTGTTGAACCCCCCAAATTTTTTTGGTTGCCTGACCAAAGGGGTTATAAATACCCCCGTTTTACGGGCCCCTATCAGTTTCAGGGCAGGAAAACTCCCAATTTTTTGGCCCCGACCAAGGGCTTTTAAAAATTTTCCCCAGTTTTTAACAGGCCCTTGCAGTTTACCCAGGGAAAAAAGAGGGCCCCCCAATTTTTGGCTCCCCTGACCAAAGGGCTATAAAAAATAACCCCCCTTTGGGGTTACGGCCCTATACATGTCTGTAAGCTGGGCATTGTTGAACCTCCCAATTTTTGGTGCCCTGACAAAGGGCTTACTAAAACACCCATTTTTAAAGGCCCTCCTTGCCTCTTCCAGGGACAAGAGGGCCCCCCTTTTTTGGGCCTGCCCAAAGGGTATACTAAAAAAAACCCCATTTGGGGTTAAGGGCCCCCTACAACATGTCTGAAAGCAGGGGTTCTTTGTTGAACCCCCAATTTTTGGCTCCCCTGCCCAAAGGGCTATACAAAAATACCACCATTGAGGGTTACAGCCCTACTTCTTAAGCATGGGTTTTGTTAAACCCCCCAATTTTTGGTGCCTGCCCAAAGGGTTTAAAATACCCCATTTTAAAGGCCCCCTCAGTTTTTTCAGGGAAAAAGGGGCCTCCCAATTTTTGGCTGCCCGACCAAAGGGTTTTTAAAATACACCATTATTACGGGCCCTTCAGTCTTACAGGGAGGGCCTCCCAAATTTTTTGGTTGCCTGCCCAAAGGGCATACTAAAATACACCCACTTGGGGGTACGGCCTTCTAATGTCTGAAGCCTGGGTCATTTTTGGGGAAACCCCCCAATTTTTGGCTGCCCTGCCCAAAAGGGGCTATACTAAAAACCCCTTGAGGGTTGGGCCCTACTCATGTCTGTAAGATGGGTCATTGTTGAACCCTCCCAATTTTTGGGTCCCCCTCCCAAAGGGCTATACTAAAATACACCCCTTGAGGGTTAAGGCCCCCTTATCATGTCTGTAAGCATGGGTCATTGTTGAATCCAATTTTTTGGCTGCCTGACCAAAGGGTTTAAAATACACCCACTTGAGGGTTTCGGCCCTCCAATTTTAAACAGGGCAGGGGAAACCTCCCAATTTTTGGCTGCCTGACCAAAGGGTTATTAAAATACCCCATTTTAAACGGCCCTCCTGCCTTCTATCAGGGAAAAAAAGAGGAGCCTCCAATTTTTGCTGCCCAAAAGGGGTTACTAAAATACCCCATTGAGGGTTTTACAGGCCCTACTACATGTCTGTAAGCTGGGTCATTTTTGAAACCCCCCAATTTTTTGGCGCCTGCCCCAAAGGGCTATACTAAAACCCCCATTGAGGTTACGGCCCCCTCTACATGTCTGAAAGCATGGGTCATTGTTAAAACCCCCCAATTTTTGGTCCCCTGCCCCAAAGGGATCTAAAAATACACCCATTTTTTAAACAGGCCCCCCCTCAGTCTTTCCGGGAAAAAGGGACCCCCCAATTTTTGGCTCCCCTGCCCAAAGGGCATACTAAATAACCATTTTACGGCCCACTCAGTTTAAACGGGCAGGAACCTCCCAATTTTTGGTGCCCTGCCCAAAGGGTTACAAAAATCCCCCATTTGAGGGTTACAGGCCCATAATGTCTTAGCATGGGTCTTTGTTAAAACCCCCCAATTTTTGGCTCCCCTGAAAAAAGGGCTATACTAAAATCCCCCATTTGAGGGGTTCAGGCCCTCTCCATTCTTCCGGGGCAGGGACCCCCAAATTTTTTGGGTCCCCAGCCAAAGGGTATAAAAATACCCCACTTGGGGGTTGGGCCCCTCCCTACTTCTTACCAGGGAAAAAGGGACCTCCCAATTTTTGGCTGCCTGCCCAAAGGGCTATACAAAAATACCCCCATTGAGGGTTACGGCCTCCTGCAATTCTACCCCAGGCAAAGAGGACCCCTCCCAATTTTTGGCTCCTGCCCAAAGGGCTATACTAAAATAACCCACTTGAGGGTTACAGGCCCTATACATGTCTTAAGCATGGGTATTGTTGAACCTCCAATTTTTTGGTGCCCTGCCAAAAGGGCTTATAAATACACCCACTTTGAGGGTTACAGGCCCTAAACATGTTGAAAGCAGGGTCAGTTAAACCCTCCAATTTTGGCTCCCCTGAAAAAGGTATACTAAAATAAAACCCCTTGAGGGTTAAGGCCCTATACATGTTGTAGATGGGTCATTGTTGAACTCCAATTTTTTGGTCCCCTGACCAAAGGGCTATATACAATACCAGTTCTTAACAGGCCCCCCTGCACGTTCTATCAGGGAAAAAGAGGAGCCCCCCAATTTTTGGGGCCCCCTGCCAAAAGGGGTATACAAAAAATACACCCATTGGGGGTTTTACAGGCCTATCATGTCTGAAAGCAGGGTCTTTGTTGAACCCCCAATTTTTGGTGCCCTGACCAAAGGGCTTACTAAAATACCCACTTGAGGGTTTACAGGCCCTCCTGGCACAACTTATCCAGGGACAAAGAGGAGCCTTCAATTTTTGATGCCTGACCAAAGGGCTTTTCCCCTTAAAATACACCCTTGGGGTACAGGCCCCCCTGCACATCTTTCCAGGGAACAAGAGGAGCCTCCAATTTTGGCTGCCCGACAAAGGGCTATTCTAAAATCACCCACTTGAGGGTTACGGCCCTAAAATGTCTGTAAGCATGGGTCATTGTTGAACCTCCCAATTTTTGGCTGCCCTGCCGGGCTAAAAAAAAAAAAAAAAAAAAAAAAAAAAAAAAAAAAAAAAAAAAAAAAAAAAAAAAAAAAAAAAAAAAAAAAAAAAAAAAAAAAAAAAAAAAAAAAAAAAAAAAAAAAAAAAAAAAAAAAAAAAAAAAAAAAAAAAAAAAAAAAAAAAAAAAAAAAAAAAAAAAAAAAAAAAAAAAAAAAAAAAAAAAAAAAAAAAAAAAAAAAAAAAAAAAAAAAAAAAAAAAAAAAAAAAAAAAAAAAAAAAAAAAAAAAAAAAAAAAAAAAAAAAAAAAAAAAAAAAAAAAAAAAAAAAAAAAAAAAAAAAAAAAAAAAAAAAAAAAAAAAAAAAAAAAAAAAAAAAAAAAAAAAAAAAAAAAAAAAAAAAAAAAAAAAAAAAAAAAAAAAAAAAAAAAAAAAAAAAAAAAAAAAAAAAAAAAAAAAAAAAAAAAAAAAAAAAAAAAAAAAAAAAAAAAAAAAAAAAAAAAAAAAAAAAAAAAAAAAAAAAAAAAAAAAAAAAAAAAAAAAAAAAAAAAAAAAAAAAAAAAAAAAAAAAAAAAAAAAAAAAAAAAAAAAAAAAAAAAAAAAAAAAAAAAAAAAAAAAAAAAAAAAAAAAAAAAAAAAAAAAAAAAAAAAAAAAAAAAAAAAAAAAAAAAAAAAAAAAAAAAAAAAAAAAAAAAAAAAAAAAAAAAAAAAAAAAAAAAAAAAAAAAAAAAAAAAAAAAAAAAAAAAAAAAAAAAAAAAAAAAAAAAAAAAAAAAAAAAAAAAAAAAAAAAAAAAAAAAAAAAAAAAAAAAAAAAAAAAAAAAAAAAAAAAAAAAAAAAAAAAAAAAAAAAAAAAAAAAAAAAAAAAAAAAAAAAAAAAAAAAAAAAAAAAAAAAAAAAAAAAAAAAAAAAAAAAAAAAAAAAAAATCACCCCCAGTTAAGCCCCTGTTGTCAGGTCATTTTCCCCATTTTTGGCCACAAAGGATAAAACAACTGGGTTTCCCCTCTCCTCCTTGGCCCCCCCTTTTTTTCCCCTAAAAGGGACTAAATACCCACTGGGTCAGGCCTCTCACTACAATGGGATGCTTACCAATCGGCGCCTACCCAAGGGCTATACAAAAAACCACTTTTAAGGCCCTTCCAATCTCTATGGGAAAGGATCCTTTTTGGCTGGGCCTACCCGGCTATTCTAAAATCACCCAAAAGGTTACAGACTTAAATGTCTGTAAGCTTAGTTTATGCCCCATTTTGGTGCCTGACCAAGGGCATAACTAACTTAACCCACTTGAGGGTTACAGGCTCCTATTTATTTTATTTATTTTTAAGCAGGGCATTGTTTGATCCCAATTTTCAGTTGCCTGACAAACTATAACTAAAATAACCTCTTAGTTGGCCCTACTAATGCTGTAATTTTTTGGTATTGTGAAACACATTTTTTGGCTTGCTGGGACAAGGGTTATCAATCACCCATCTAAAGGCCCTGACTCTCTAATCAGGGAAAAGAGGCCTCCCAATTTGTTCTCAGCCGAAAAGGGCAACTAAAATACACAACTTGAGTGGGTTCAGGCCCTCTCATTTTCTGTAAAGCATTGGGCAACTGTTGATTTAATTTTGGTGGCCCGTGCAAGGGCACTTTCCCAGAGGGATCAGGACCTCCGCACAACCCAAGGACAAAGAGGAGCTCCATTTTTGACTTTCCGACAAATGGGCTTCTAATTCCACATTGGGGTTCAGGCCTCTGCCCATCTCTATCAGGGCAAAGAGGCCTAATATTTGGGCCCTGAAAAAGCAACTAAAATACACACACACTTGAGGGTTTCCAGGCCCTACTACATGTCTGTAGCTGGGTGCATTGTGTGCACCTCCCATTTTGGCTGGCACATGACACAAGCGCTTTACTTAACCACTGATTCTCAGGCACCTAACTCAATGTTGGCTGGGTCATTGTGGAAATCCCATTTTTGTGCCTTACAAAGGGTAACACAATAAAAGTTTTAAGGCCCTCCTGCACGTCTTATCAAGGGACAAAGAGGAGCCTCCCAATTTTTGGCTGCCTGACAAAGGGCTATACTAAATACACCCATTTTACAGGCCCTACTCAGTCTTACAGGCAAGTGACCTCCCAATTTTGGCTGCCTGACCAAAGGGCTATACTAAAATACACCCACTTGAGGGTTACAGCCCTACTACATGTCTGTAAGGCATGGGTCATTGTTGAACCTCCCAATTTTTGCTGCCCTGACCAAAGGCTATACTAAATACACCCAGTTTTAACAGGCCTCTCAGTCTTACAGGGGCAGGACTCCCAATTTTTTGCTGCCTGACCAAAGGGCTATACTACAATACACCCAGTTCTTAACAGGCCCTCCTGCACGTCTCTATCCAGGGACAAGAGGAGCCTCCCAATTTTTGGCTGCCTGACCAAAGGGCTATACTAATAATACACCCACTTGAGGGTTAAGGCCCTACTACATGTCTGTAGCATGGGCATTGTTGAACCTCCCAATTTTTGGCTGCCCTGACCAAAGGGCTATACTAAATACACCATTCTTAACAGGCCCTCCTGCACTCTCTATCCAGGGACAAGAGGAGCCTCCCAATTTTTGGCTGCCTGACCAAAGGCTATACTAAAATACACCCACTTGAGGGTTACAGGCCTACTACATGTCTGTAAGCATGGGTCATTGTTGAACTCCCAATTTTTGGCTGCCCTGACCAAAGGGCTATACTAAAATACACCCACTTGAGGGTTACAGGACCTACTACATGTTGTAGATGGGTCATTGTTGAACTCCAATTTTGGCTGCCCTGACCAAAGGGCTATACTAAAATACACCCATTGGTTACAGGCCCTACTCATTCTTACAGGGTCATGTGACCTCCCAATTTTTGGCTGCCCTAACAAAGGGCTATACTAAAAAACCACTTGAGTTACAGGCCTCCTCACGTCTTACAGGGCATGGACCTCCCAATTTTTGGCTGCCCTGACCAAGGGCTATACTAAAATACACCCACTTGAGGGTTACAGGCCCTACTACATGCTGTAAGCATGGGTCATTGTTGAACTCCAATTTTTGGTGCCCTGACCAAGGGCTATACTAAAACACCCACTTGAGGGTTACAGGCCCTACTACATGTCTGTAAGCATGGGTCATTGTTGAACCTCCAATTTTTTGGCTCCCTGACCAAAGGGTATACTAAAATACACCCACTTGAGGGTTACAGGCCTACTACATGTCTTAAGCATGGGTCATTGTTGAACCCTCCCAATTTTTGGCTGCCCTGACCAAAGGGCTATACTAAAATACACCCACTTGAGGGTTACAGGCCTCCTGCACATCTCTATCCAGGGACAAAAGGAGCCTCCCATTTTTGGCTGCCTGACCAAAGGGCTATACTAAATACACCCACTTGAGGGTTACAGGCCCTCTGACATTCTCTATCCAGGGACAAAAGGAGCCTCCCAATTTTGGCTGCCCTGACCAAAGGGCTATTACTAAAATACACCACTTGAGGGTTACAGGCCCTACTACATGTCTGTAAGCATGGGTCATTGTTGAACTCCAATTTTTGGCTGCCCTGACCAAGGGCTATACTAAAATACACCACTTGAGGGTTACAGGCCCTACTACATGTCTGTAAGCATGGGTCATTGTTGAACCTCCAATTTTGGCTGCCTGACCAAAGGGCTATACTAAATACACCCATTTTACAGGCCCTCTGCATCTTACGGGTCAGGACCTCCAATTTTTGGCTGCCTGACAAGGGCTATACTAAAATACACCCATTTTACAGGCCACCTGTCTGTACAGGGCAGGAGCCTCCCAATTTTTGGCTGCCTGACCAAGGGCTATACTAAAATACACCCACTTGAGGGTTACAGGCCCTACTACATGTCTGTAAGCATGGGTCATTGTTGAACCTCCCAATTTTTGGCTGCCCTGACCAAAGGGCTATACTAAAATACACCCACTTGAGGGTTACAGGCCCTACTACACTTACAGGGAAAGGGACCTCCAATTTTGGCTGCCCTGACAAAGGGCTATACTAAAATACACCCACTTGAGGGTTACAGGCCCTCTACATCTTACAGGGCAGGACCTCCCAATTTTTGCTGCCCTGACCAAAGGGCTATACTAAAATACACCCATTGAGGGTTACAGGCCCTCCTGCACATCTCTATCCAGGGACAAGAGGAGCCTCCCAATTTTGGCGCCCTGACCAAAGGGCTATACTAAAATACACCCACTTGAGGGTTACAGGCCTACTACATGTCTGTAAGCATGGGTATTGTTGAACTCCCAATTTTTGGCTGCCCTGACCAAGGGCTTTACTAAAATACACCCACTTGAGGGTTACAGGCCTACTACATGTCTGTAAGCATGGGTCATTGTTGAACCTCCCAATTCTTGGCTGCCCTGACCAAAGGGCTATACTAAAATACACCCACTTGAGGGTTACAGGCCCTACTAATGTCTGTAAGCATGGGTCATTGTTGAACCTCCCAATTTTTGGCTGCCCTGACCAAAGGGCTATACTACAATACCCCAGTTCTTACAGGCCCCTGCACGTCTCTATCAGGACAAGAGGAGCCTCCCATTTTGGCTGCCCGACAAAGGCAAATACTAAATCACCCACTGGGGTTACAGGCCCATACATGTCTGAAGCATGGGTCATGTTGAACTCCAATTTGGCTGCCTGAAAAGGGTTACTAAAATACACCCACTGAGGGTTACAGGCCCTCCTGACAACTTACAGGACAAAGGAGCCTCCATTTTTGATGCCCTGACAAAGGCTTACAAATACACCCACTAGGGTAAGGCCCTTAACATTCTTAGGGCAAGGACCTCCAATTTTGGCGCCTGACAAAGGCTATATAAAAACACCCACTTGAGGTTAAGCCCTCTACATTCTACAGGAAAGGGACCCCCAATTTTTGCTGCCCGACCAAGGGCTATACAAAATCACCCACTTGAGGGTTACGGCCCTACACATGTCTGTAAGCATGGTCATGTTGAACCTCCCAAAAAAAAAAAAAAAAAAAAAAAAAAAAAAAAAAAAAAAAAAAAAAAAAAAAAAAAAAAAAAAAAAAAAAAAAAAAAAAAAAAAAAAAAAAAAAAAAAAAAAAAAAAAAAAAAAAAAAAAAAAAAAAAAAAAAAAAAAAAAAAAAAAAAAAAAAAAAAAAAAAAAAAAAAAAAAAAAAAAAAAAAAAAAAAAAAAAAAAAAAAAAAAAAAAAAAAAAAAAAAAAAAAAAAAAAAAAAAAAAAAAAAAAAAAAAAAAAAAAAAAAAAAAAAAAAAAAAAAAAAAAAAAAAAAAAAAAAAAAAAAAAAAAAAAAAAAAAAAAAAAAAAAAAAAAAAAAAAAAAAAAAAAAAAAAAAAAAAAAAAAAAAAAAAAAAAAAAAAAAAAAAAAAAAAAAAAAAAAAAAAAAAAAAAAAAAAAAAAAAAAAAAAAAAAAAAAAAAAAAAAAAAAAAAAAAAAAAAAAAAAAAAAAAAAAAAAAAAAAAAAAAAAAAAAAAAAAAAAAAAAAAAAAAAAAAAAAAAAAAAAAAAAAAAAAAAAAAAAAAAAAAAAAAAAAAAAAAAAAAAAAAAAAAAAAAAAAAAAAAAAAAAAAAAAAAAAACCCCCCATTTTAAGGGCCCCCTCCAAATTCTTCCCAGGGAAAAGGACCCCCCAATTTTTGGTTGCCCTGCCCAAAAGGGGCTTACAAAAATACACCCCTTTTACAGGCCCCTTTCTCAGCCCCTTACGGGCAGGAAACCCCCCAAATTTTTTTTGGGCCCCCCCAGCAAACTAAAAAAATACACCCACTAGGGTTTAAGGTTCATTGGGTAACTTTTTGTTGCCTCCCAAAGGCCCCCGAAAAAAAACAACAAAATACACCCCATTTTCTTAACAGCCCCTTGATCCAATCCTGCCAAAAGGGAAATCCCAAATTTTGGGGCGCCCTAAAAGGGGGCTTTAAAAAAACCCCATTGGGGAACTCCCTATTGCTGTAACAGGGAAAATTGTAAACCCCCCAATTTTTGGGTCCCTGACCAAAGGGCAAAAAACCCCCTTGGGGTTTTGCCCTACAAGCTTAACATTTCTTGGAACCCCCCCCAATTTTGGCTGCCCTGGAAAAACCCAAATTTTTCAACCAAAGGGTTAACCCTCACGTCTTAACAGGGGCCCTTTTGCCCTCCTTTTTTGGGGGCCTAAAAAAAGGGGCTAAAACTACAAACCCATTTTAAAACGGGCCCTCTCCGTTTTTCCCAGGGAAAAAGGACCCCCCAAATTTTTGGCTGCCCTGCCCAAAAGGGGCTATACTAAAATACACCCATTGAGGGTTACGGGCCCCCTTAACATGCTGTAAGGGCCCAGGGGACATTTTTGCCTCCAAATTTTTCTTTCCCCCCCCTTTGGTTTTATACTCAAAAACCCCGAAAAAAGCCCCCTGGCTCTACCAAAGGGAAAAAAACCCTTTTTGGTCCTGCAAGGGGGTTTTTAAAAAATCCCTTTTGGGGTTACACCCCCTACTAATTCAACGGGGTTTTTGCCCCCCAAATTTTTTCTTCCCGGGCCCAAAGGGCTTAAAAAAAATACCCCACTTGGGGTTAAAAACCCACCTTTTGGTAACGGGTTTTTGAACCCCCGGGGGCCCCCTCCAAAGGGCTTCTCCTAAAAGGTTCTTAAACCCCCTGATTTCCCCTATCCGGGGCGGGAACCCCCAAAATTTTTGGGCTCCCTTTGCCCCGGGCCTAACTAAAAAAAAACCCAATTAAGGTACCCCTTCTGTAAGCATGGGTCATTGTTGAACCTCCCAATTTTTGGCTGCCCTGACCAAGGGTTTATACTAAAATACACCCATTTTGAGGGTTACAGGCCCTACTACATGTCTGTAAGCATGGGTCATTGTTGAACCTCCCAATTTTTGGCTCCCCTGACCAAAGGGCTATACTAAATACACCCATTGGGTTAACAGGCCCTCCTAAACCCCTTATCCAGGAAAAAAAGGGACCTCCCAATTTTTTGGTGCCCTGACCAAAGGGCTATATAAAATACACCCATTGGGTTAAAGGGCCCTCTAAATTTTTAAACAGGGCAGGAAAACCTCCCAATTTTTGGCTCCCCCGCCAAAAGGGCTATACTAAAATACACCCACTTGGGGGGTTACAGGCCCCTATAATGTCTTAAGCAGGGGTCATTGTTAACCCCCAATTTTGGCTCCCCTGCCCAAAAAGGGCTATCTAAATACCCCCCTTTGGGGTTACGGGCCCCTCTAAAAATTTTTAAACAGGGCAGGAAACCCCCCAAATTTTTTTGCTCCCCCTACCAAAGGGCTATCTAAAATACACCAGTTTTTAAAGGCCCCCTGCACTCTCATCCAGGGACAAAGAGGAGCCCCCCAATTTTGGCTGCCCTGCCCAAAAGGGGCATACTAAAATACCCCACTTGAGGGTTACAGGCCCTACTAATTCTGTAAGCATGGGCTTTTGTTAAACCTCCAA